>ML108889.1:17642-28294 GCA_003697995.1 Taxidea taxus jeffersonii | reverse complement strand
CGGGCCGGCTCTCGGGGGCCGTCGGACCGGGCCGGCTCTCGGGGGCCCGCTTCGGGCTGCTCGCGCTTCCCCGTCCCCGCACCGACTCGCCCCGCCGCGCGCCGCCCCCCACCCCCGCCCGCCAGGCCCGGCGCTTCCCGCCTGCCCCGAGCCTCTCCCCGGGGCCCGGGACCCCTCAGGGCCCCAGGCCAGCTCCGACCCTCGCAGGAAAAGGTCCCGCCTCGCGTGTCCCTCCGAGGCTGGCCGCCGCCCGCGAGAAGACGCGCGTTTCCAGCCGCCCGCCTCGCCGCTGCCCCCTTGCAGGCGCGCCGACTCGGCGACCGGTCCCTCTCGGGACACCGGCGGCTTTAAGGACGCCTGCGGGGCGGGGGTCGGCGGAAGCCAGGGAACCGCGACTTTCCTTCAGTTCGGGGGTGCGGGCCGCTCCTGGGCTCGGCTCCGAGGGTGGGGTGGGGGAGGGGCCCGTGTTTAAGAGCGAACCCCGGGGTCTACAACGCCCAGGAACCCAGGCGAGGCGGGGAAGCCCGTTGCCACCCGCCCCCGCCCGAGGCCTTGACTCCCAGCCCCGCCTCCTCCCTGCAGCCTACGACGCGCTCCCGCCTCCGCCTTCCCACCCAGGCGTGGCCCAGGGCTTTCCGCGCGCGGACGCTCCAGGCCTGCGGCCGGTCCCCGGAGGGAGGGGAGGCGGGCTTGGGAGCTGGGACCCGCCGCGGAAGGGGCCTCACCGTCGCAAAGGACCGTCTGAAAGGAGTCCACAGCGGTAGGGCCTCAGGGCAGGGGTGGCCCCCTCCCCCGCTCCCCCCAGGTCGCGGCTCCAGGGAATTTAGGAAGTTTGAAAGTTATTCTAATCTAGCAAGAGGAACTCCTATTTTCTCAAAATCTGGAGGCTGGTGTACTGGGGAGAGTTTAAAAGTCTTGAGCTTCTCGTGCTCACACTTCTTTCAAAGAACTGGCTGTACACAGCGTCTGGCGCTCAGCCAGCAACTTCACCGAGGACCCCGGCCCCAAGACCCCTCTCCCACTCCTCCCCTTCGGGATGAGCGCCTTTCCTCTGGCGAGAGCTCTAAGCCCGGGTTGAAACGTGTTCATTTCGCAATGCGAACACCATCACTCGGTTTATTGGTTTTCTTATATTAGCCTCTGGAGCAGGCAATTATTGGTGTGAACATACGTTTAAAAAAACATAATTTTATCACGTTAAGAGTGTGCAGTAGTGTGAACGAGGTGGAGTGCCGCTGGCCAGCGTGCGGAGGTCGCGATCAGGTTCATGGGCTGAGTCTTCAGGAGGAGCTCGGGCAAGCGTCGAACCCCAAGGAAGACAGGCAGACCGACAGCGCCTCGGAAGGGAAATGTTCTCCATGTAAACTTTCGCCCGTAAACTTTATGCCTCAGGGTGGTTGCCTTCTGCTCCGAGCGCGGCCCTGCCCGCGGGGTCCGGGGGTCTGGGAACGGCCTGAACTGGCGAATGTCCGAGTGGGGTCGGTGGCCCTGGTCTGCGGCCTGGCCCGGCCGAGCTCAGCTCCTCCCTCCACGGTGGGTTCGCTGCCGGAGCCTTGCCACGCTCTTGTCCTGCTTTGGAAACTTGGTAGAAAAAAGAGTCTGTGACCTACCGGCCTGCAGCCTGAGCCTCGGCTCCTCCTCCGCTCAGGGCGGGGCCGGTCAGGCGCAGAAGGGCTTGCCTCCCGCCTTCGGAAGGGCCAGCAGCTCCTTGGCTGCGCCCGAGGTGGGGGCGTCATGGGGTGCGGCGGGCGGGAAAGCGCGCGCCAGGGGCGTCGTCAGCACGTTGGCGCCTGCCCCCCACGAGCGTCCCAGCGGTCCCGGGTCCAGGAGGGCGCCCTTGGCGGTGGCCCAGGCCTGGTTCAAAGTGCTGTGCCTGAGGGGGTCGTGAAAGACCCCATCCACCCAGTTTCTGAGACTGGTTACCGGCGAGTCCTGGTGCCTGTCCAGGGCACCAGTGGGGGCCGGGGCCGCAGGCGAGGACGAGGCAGAAGCCAAAGAGGTGGCCGCAGGGGCCGCGGGGCCTTGACGCTTGAGCATGCATGACGGAAACTCAGTCTGGCTCAGGGCGGTGGCGGCAGCGGTCGCCGTGTGAGCCAGGGACCAGATGCGCGGCTTGGCCTCGAGGCCCGCCGTTGCCCCCGCAGGCGCGAAGCCCAGCTTGGCCTCGCAAGCCTGCGAGCCGCCCCCCACACCGGGCTGCTGCTCCGGCCCTGCCGCTGTGGTCCGGAGGCAGCTCCTGGCCCTCTCTAGGTCCTGGTCCAGGGCGGCCCTGCCACCGGCGCCCAGGGGCATCCGGAGGGTGCCGGAGACCTCCTTTCCTGGAGCGCTTGGACCATCCGGCGCGGCAGGGATGCGCTCCAGACCGCCGTCCAGGGGCTGGAAGGGCGGTTTCAGCTCGCACTCAGGGGGCTCCGCCTCCAGCGGGTCGAAGTCCTCCAGGTCAGTGAGCTCGAGATCCTTTTCCTCTTTGCCCACGGACTCTGCGCAGGACAGAAGGAGGGGCCAGTGCAGGAAGAGAGGCGGGAGCTAATCAGAACCCTGCTCTTCCTTCCCAGCTTGCGCCCATGGTTCTAGCGCCCGACCCTGGAGCTAGGAACAGCACCCACAGCCTTGCTTTGCACCTCCCACCTGCTCCAGACGCTCCCCACCCCCCCGGTGGCAACAAAGAGGGCTGGCGATTTCCTCCTCAAACCAGTAGGGGTCAGGTTGGGGTGGGTGTGTCTACGTTTTAAACGCTCTTTTGGGTTTCTTTAAGCCTGTCCCCGGTAGGTACCGCAGGCCCCCGGGCTCTGGGCCTCTCTCGGGCCAGCTCATTCATTTGCTGCGCAGGCCCTTGAAGTTTTGCTTTCAGTACCCCAGGTTCAATGTCTTTAGAGGTCCTAGAACCCCGAAAGAAGGCACTGGGAGTCCCTGAGCTCGGTGCCCCAGCACCAGCATCGCCGACCTCCCACGCACCTTCATTCTTGGTGCTCTTGAGGGGCTCCGCCCTGGCTTCCTCTTCGCCCCCTTCTTCCTCCTCGCCCTCCGCGTAGGCTCGCTTCTCGTCCGCGCATTTGTTTCGCGGAGGCCACGTCATCTTGTTCTCCTTTTTGAGGCGGCGGCGCGCGTTGGCGAACCAGGTGGACACCTGCGTGAGGGTCATCTTGGTGATGATGGCCAGCATGATCTTCTCGCCCTTCGTGGGGTAGGGGTTCTTGCGGTGCTCCTGCAGCCAGGCCTTGAGCGTGCTGGTGGTCTCGCGCGTGGCGTTCTTCCGCCGCGTGCCGCTGTCCATGGTTCCGTACCTGGAGACAGGCTGGGCAATGGGGTGCCGGCCAGGACCCTTGCCTGCGCCGGCAGCTTGAACCAGGCCCCTGCAGGCTTTCAGTCCCCGTCGTGGGGGTGTGCTTATGGTGGTAAGACTGGGTGGGGCCCAGGCCCCATCCCTTGCCACTGCCCACAGGCACTGCCCTTTCTGCCTATACTGATTAAACTTACAGGGAACCTGGGCTCCTGCTCAGCCAGATTGGTCAGGGTGGAGTGCTCAAGGCCTGCCTAGGTCTCAGTCACTCCACCTAGACCTCTGTTCTTCGAGTTCCTTAGATCCGCAAACCAGGAAAGAACATCACAGAAGTGCAAGCCCGGCTGTATGACGCCCATGGACGGGAATGGCCATTAGTTCCCTTGGGGAGAAAGTGCCTGGACTGCCTTCTGCAGACCTCCTGCAGTTACGATTACGATTGTTGCCCTTCTCTTGCCCAGATGGGTCGTGCTGTCTTAGAGTAGGTTCCACTGGGCTCCGCCTTCCAGTCCCCATCACAGGGGAAGGTGGACTGGGTCCTACACACCACACGGGCTGCACCTCTTGGGTGAGGCAGGCATCTGAAGCCGAAGCAACAACACGTGGCTGCCAGGCAGACTGTCCAGCAAGGGCTTTGGGAGTGGGGACAGCGTGGGGAGCGGGAGAGGGGAGGCTGGGGCTGCATTTGTCTCTGTGGGGCTTGGCTTGCCTAGGAGGTGGGACTTGCACTAACCCATGGTCAGCAGGAGCCCAACCCTGAGACTGTCCCTCCTCCCATCTCCCCACCTTTCACAGGGTCGTGGGTTGGGGAGTATTATGGCAGAATGGAGTGCAGAGGGCCCTGCCCTATGGTGAGGAGGGGTTCCGGTCCTCACCTGTCATAGGGATACTGGCCCAACGCTGGCTCATAGGGGTAGTAGGCAGCAGCTGCTGCAGGCGCGAGGCCCGCATGCGCAGATCCAGGCCCGTCCTTGGAGTCAAAGCCATTCTGTAGGATCCCAGGTGCCAGAGGTCACAGCTTCAGGGAGGCGACCCTGCTCGACCCCGCCCCCCACGGACCTCGGCTCCTGCACGCTTTGCACAAACCCTGGGCAGCCTCACCAGCCATCCTGCCCCCAGACTCTCTCTCCCGCCCAGGGAGCAAGGAACCCCCAAACGGGGAGGGAGAATGAGCAGAACTGGGGAGTAGGAGAGAGGAGAATGAGATTGGTGGAAGAAAGGGGCAGAGAAGAGGGGTGGGGCGCTGGGAGACAGCAGAGAAGAGGAGGGTGAGCGGGACACAAGAGGATCAAAGGGAGGAAGGGAGGAGAAAAATGGGGGTGGAGCAAGACGGTGGGCATGGACGGGGCAAGGGAGGGGGAGGCCAGAGGGGGCTAAGTGGTGGGGGTTGGGAAGAGAGGAGGGGGGAGGCCGGGGAGTGAGGGAAGGGGAGCTCTGTGGGGGAAGCGCAGGAGGTGGGGAGAAGGGGCGGGCACTGCACCGGTGATGTGGGCAGAGCTGCGGGGTTCCCAAACCCGGGGGCTGGAGGTGACTGAGGAGCCGGGCGGCAGCAGCAAGTGGAAGGAGCGGCTAAGGTGTGCTTGTCCCGCCCCCTCCAATCTGGGGTCCAGGGCACCGGCGCCCCCGACTCCAGAGCTCAGGAAGGAGGCTTGGCAATTCGGGGGGAGGGGCGTGGCGTCGCGGGGGAGGGGAAGGTTTCCGATAATTCCCTCCCCTTACCAGCGAGTAGAAGGCGGACGCCTCGGAGCCGTAGGTCACATAGTTGCCGTAGCCCTGCGAGCCGCCGTAGGGGCCCCCGTAGACGCCGAGCGCTGCGGCCGAGTTGAGCTCGTGGCGCGCGGTGGCCAGCAGCCGGCTCTCGTAGACCGGGCAGTAGACGGGCGCCTGGGCCGAGGCGGCGGGCCCGGAGTCGGCCAGCGTGCGGCCCCCCGACTCACAGCACGTGCTCAGGGAGTTGGTGGTCATCAGGAACTGGAGGAGAGAGGGGCCGCGAGGAAGGGCCGGCGCCCGGCTCAGGGCTGGGGCTCTAGGCCTCCACCTGCCGGCGCGCGGCCCAGAAGGGCGTGCCGGTGGCCTCGGGCGCAGCGCGGTCCTGGGGCCGCGCAGGCCGTCCTGCTGCGAGTCTGCTCGGCCCGGCCTCCTCAGGAGCCTTGGGGCCCAGCCCGTCCAGGCCCCCGGGTTTTCGCCCCCCCCCGGGGGGGGGGGGGGGGGGGGGGAATTCCAAGGCCACGCACGCCCTCCTGTGCCACATCTCTCCTGGGTCCCCGGGTGCCTCTCGGGCGAAGAAGCTTCAGAGCCCGGGGTTGGGGTGTGCTGGGGGTCAAACAAAGCCGGAGAAATGGATCCCGTCCCCCCGCGGGACAGATTCTCTCAGTGCCCCTACTCTCCGCCGGGCCCGCTGCAAGGAGCGCGCGGCACAGGCCCTGCTCTCTGGGAAGCGACACCGGGTCGCTGGACAGCCCGCCCGCCGCATTCCCCGCACCCTCGTGAGGCCCCCTTACCTGGGGTGCGGAGGAATAGGGGTATCCAAACTGCGGGTAGGACATGGCGGGCGCCGCCCGGGGCCGGCGGGCGGGGCCGGTGGGGTCCTGCGCACGGTGGCCGGCGTGGCGCGGCCACTGCTCCGGGGCCGCCGGCTCCTAGGCGCTGGGAGGGCGAAGCAGAAGAGCGGGTTAATTCATCCACGCGCCCCGCAAACTTTTCTAACCCGGTGGGAAAGGGAGCCGCAGCGGCCGCAGCGAGAATTTTGGCTTCACATTCCCAAGCCTCGAGGGGGCTCTGGGACCAACTGGCCTCGCAGCGGCGACACAAATACATATTTTGCAAAAAAGGAAAAAAAAACCGAGTTGCGCGAACCCGTCAAGTCAGATGTGCTTGGCTTTAAGCGGCGGAGGCGCTGACGTCAGCCCACGCCGCGCAGCTCGGCCGGGCCGCAGACGTGCGGGTCACTCGCGGCGGCCGGGCGGCGGGGCGGGCACGGGCTGGGGGCGCCGCGCGGGGCGAAGGGGCCAACAGGCTCTAACAAATGAATTTCATCCGTGGAGTCAATATCGCCCCGACGAATTGCTGTTTCTCCTTAGTCACCGAGGACGGGAAGCACTTTTAATTAGAAATTAATTAATGAGCACCTGCTCCTTCCCGCCCCACTGTAATCATTAGTCTCAATTACAAATGAGACACGTGAAGGGACACACGACTGAGTCTTCACCGAAGATGTAATCAACAGTTAAAATTAGCCCGGGCGTCCGCGCTCGGCTGCCGGTGGAGGACGGCAGCTCCGCAGGCCCGCGCGCCGCTCCGACCAGTGTTCGGAGGGTCAGCCGCGGCGCCTCCCGCCAGTTCGAACCCTGCTGGGGGGCGGAGGTCCAGGCCCCAGTGCGGCTGCGAGTGTCCGCGTCTGAAGGCCAACATGCCCTCGGGCGTGTGGGTCCCGAGACCCTTCCCAGAGCCCTCTCCTCCAGGCCTCGTGGCCCAAGTACTGGGGGGCTTTGCGACTGTCCGCGGCCCTGCCCCCGGGGAACACCCCCTCCTCGGTCCCACCCCCGGTCCGGCGGGTTCCTGCGCGGCGAACCGCCCTCCCTTTCCTCTCCCCCGCCCCTGCGCGGGCCGCCCTCCCTCAGCCTCCCCCTGCCCCTCGCGGCCTAACCTGGGACTGCCAGACACCCCCGCGCGCTCGAAGAGCAGGTTTCCCGACTCAGCTCCGGGGCCCCTCCCGCTACGCTTGGTCCACCCGGCGACCCTCAGGCTTAGGTACCGCGGAGGGAGCGCCGGGACGCCCTTCCCCGCCCCCTTTGCATAGCTCCGTGCCCGGGGCGCACGGAGCAGTCTGGAAATACGGCCGAGTACCCGCCCCGGGACTTCCCCATTCAGCCCCGGTCTTGGGATCTTGCAAGAATCCAAAACAGAGGAGAGCGCGCAGGCGGCAAAGGGGCGCCCGGGCACCCGGAACTCGCTCCCCGCCTTTTATGCCGCCGCCCTCCGGGGGCCTGGCTCGCCCTTGCTGCTCTCGCCCCGCTGGGCCTCCCGCGGTCGGCCGGGAGGGGAGCTTGCGCGGCGGCGCTGTGCAGACTTGCTCGGAGAGATTCCTGGGTTCAGACCTGTGAATCGCCCCAGGGTCACCCTCTAATTAATGATGACGTTCTTGCCCTCTCCCCAGCTGCAAACCTGCCTCCCAGAAACGAAATCTGCCCGCTCTGACAGCTCGGTTGAAGGTGATTGATGACTATCTGGAGACCACAGTACGCATCATATGATATCTGCTGCGTAATTGCTTTAATTTACAGATGAAAATACGAGCTCTCCGATCGCGTTGAACCACAGCCGGCCACGTCCGAGCTGCTTGCGAAGGAAAATCATCGGAAATAATGAATAGCCGCTCCATGCAAATTATTCAGACAGTTTAAGCGTCTGTAGCCGGGAGAGATATATAAAGAACACGAGTCAAATGACATTAATAATTGTTTCTGAATTCTGTATTGATCTCGTGGCAGCCGTGTTTATTTCTTTCTCACCTGAATTGCTAATATCACCTCCTGTAAATAATAAGAAACTAGCCACCGGGCTTCTCGGGCAGAAATGAATCTCTCAATCTCTCTCCCTCTTCCTCCTCTGCTCCTCCCCTCCCCCCTCCCTCCTCCCAACTCCAGTTTGCGGGCTTCTGCGGAGGCTTTTCTGAACATCCCCGACTTTCCATTATTTATTGTTTACAAACAGCTCGCTCTCTCCTGGTAATGAGGCCGGTGTGAGGGAGGGGCAGGAGCCAACGGTGGCCGAGGGCTCAGGGAGCAGTAATCACGAGAGAAGGATGAATTCAGCATCTTTCCCTCACCCCACTCCCCAAGGCCCAGCCCCGGCGATTGCGAGCACTCAGGCTGCTGCCTACAGCCAGCGCCCAGGTCCCAGCAGCCCCGCCGCTCCGGGCTCCGCGCCCTGCACAGAGCAGCGAACCCAGGCCCTTTCCTTACCGGCCACAGCTCATGGGGGAACGGCGCCCCCCTGAACACGCGACCCTTTATTGTCTGAGCAGAAGTGCCGGCCTTCAGCGCAGCCCTCTCCCGGGCCTCTGGGGAAGGGGTGCCCAGGGCCTCCTTTGACCATCACTGCCATGTTTTCCTTTGCAGCCTGCCCGCCTAAATAGGAGCTCCCAGTCCCCACCCACCTAGCCCGGTTCTCCAGGCAACCTTTTCTTCTAATCAGAAATCAAGCTCACCCGCTACTTTCCAAGGCCGTTGCTGCATCCTGATCCTCCGATTCGTGCTGCCCCAGGCTTGTGACATGGGGGCCTGGACAGCCGCCCTGTTCAGGGAAGCTCTGTGCTGCCGGAGGGGTCTAGGGACCTTGCGGCTGCTCACCTAGGCCCTGTTATCCAGTGCTGGATTCAGGGTTCGTCAGGCCTGCCTGTCTCCCCTCTGGAGCACCCCGGGACCTCCCGCTGACAACCAGCGCCCCGCCTGAGGCCGGCCCCCTGCAACCGGGATACTTTCTGGGTTATCTTTGTCCCGGAGAAGATACCGGAATCATATCCGAGTGCCCTTTCCTGAAAGGCCCAGCCTTGAGCTGAGGCCCCGAGGTTTCCCTCTAAGAGAGGACAGAACAAGAGTGTGAATATCTCAGGTATCAGCAGCTAAATGCGCTTGCATAGACTGACATGCTGAACCCACGTCCCTCCGGGGACCCTGGGTTCTGAATACACCCAGAGAGGTTCCCCTCCAACAGGGCAGCGCGTAGCTTCCGGGACGTGCCCCCACTGGCCTGTTGAGTGCTAAAGGAGCCAAGGGCGAGGGGGCCTGAGGAGAGTTAGCGCCAAATGTTAGAGGCCTTCGGTCGCCCTTCTTGCCCGGAGGTGCTGTAGGCCGTGGAGGGCCTCTGGGAGCTAGGCCGCGCGCTGATACTCTCCCCCCTCCCCCCTGAGACCGGCTGGGGCCTGGCGCTCCCGGTCTGTTCCTGAAGTCGTCCCCTAGGGCCACCGGGTTCTCCCCACCGAGAACCGCCCGGGGCTCTCTCCAGCCCAACAAAGTTGACCCCAGGCGGAGGGCGGAGGCTAGAGCGCGCAGAGCCAGGCAAGGGCCTTCGCTGAGGCGCAGGCCAGCCCTTGGGGCGCCTGTGCCCGCCCACTGCTCGCGGACACCCACACCCGGGCGGGGTGCGGGGCTGGAAGGCGTTCTGGATAGCGGTGGCGCGGCACTCGCGAGCCCCGAGGTCGGCAGGTCACTCCTCCGCCGCCGGTCCTCCGGGTCTCACGCGAAGTCAGGCTGTCGAGCTGCAGGCAAGCGCTCTGAATCCTGCTCCCGAGACGCCTCATTCCAGGTCGGCTGGCTCCAGCTCTCCCGCTGCGCCCCCGCCGCTCGCCCGCAGGGCGCCGCCCGAGCGGGAAAGGCGCGCAGTCGGGGTGTCCGGGAGCAGGCCCGGCTGCCCTGCGTTGGCCCCCGCGCCCCGCGCCGCCCCCGCCCCCCGTTTCCACAACTTGCAGCGAACGCGGCGGCCTCTGGAGACCCCAGCGGCTGGCAGCAAACTTTGTGCCCTCCGGCGCAGGAGCGATCCTGGCAAAGTTTGTGCGGCCGAGCCCACTCCCTACCTGCGCTGGGGACGCGCCCGCCTGCGCCGCTCCGGCGCCGGGGCCGCGGGGAGCAGCGCGCAGCCCGGGACGCACCGGGGAGTCGCCGCAGTCGCCGCCGCCCGCGCCCCTCGGCGGCCGCGCCGAGCCTCCGCCTCCCCGGAAGGGGGGAGGGGTCTCGGAGCCCCGGGGCGGGGGCGGGCGCGGGGACCTCGCCTACCTGCGGTGGCGCCCGGCCGCTACCGGCCGCCGGGGAGGGCTCTGCGCGGCCGCTCGGCGCGCGCGCTCCGGCGGGGAGCAGGCGACAACTAATGGAGACATTTCCAGGCGGAGCACCTGGCGAGCGGAGCGCGCCGGCGTCCCCAGGCGCCGCGGTCGTCAGCCGAGCCCGCACCGGCGTGACGTGGGCGAGCGAGCGCGCTGCTCCCACCCGGCCGCCCATTAACGCTTTCCCCCGCGGGCGCCGCGCGCTTGCCAACTTTCCCCTCCGCCTGGCCCGCGCGGGGTGCGTGGGGCGTCTGAGCTGGGATGAGGGGCGCCCTGGGGTGGGGGCAGGGATGCTCAGAGGAGACAGCCCCCCAGCCACAGGCGGCGGGAAGGCCGCCGCCTTGATTTGGGCAAACCGTTGGGGGCCTTGGGCTCTTCAGGGGCCCTCAGGCTGCCCCCTGCCCGCCACGCCCCGCTGCCTTGGGCCAGTGGAACGTCGCTGGGGACAGCTTCACTGGTTCTTGGCCCCAGTTCTCCTGAGTTTCCCCTTGGTCATGGTCTCCTCCAGGTCTGGAGAGCTGGGCGAGGGTGCGGCAGTGCCCCGACCTCCTC
>ML108889.1:0-12642 GCA_003697995.1 Taxidea taxus jeffersonii | reverse complement strand
CCCCCCCCAGGCCGGGCGCGCCCCAGACCCCGCGGTCAGCCTCCGAGCGGCGGCAGCGTAACCCCGGCTTTCCGGTAGGGCGGCGGTAAGTCATGCAGGAGTGTCCTCCAGGAGGTAGCTGATGTCTGTATAAAACCATTTCAGAGTATTTCTGAAATTCAATTAATTGAAGGCCCCAGATAAAAGGAAATTCTTAATGGCTATAACCTAACCCCGAGGGAGGAGAGGGAACCACACGGCCCGACTTCAAAGTGTGACAGAAATACTTACTGTTTTACTCTGAAAGTCGCCGGATCAACGACTCAATCAAAATTACTTAAACATTTAGCAATCTTTTCATTTTCTGTTTAAAAATGGCACAAAGACACTCTTCTTGCCCGGGACACAAAGCTCCGGAAAGGAGCCGCGGACCCCGCGCTCGCTTAGAGGCGGCACCGGCTCCTGCGTGGGGCCCGGCCCCCAGCTCGGGGCTCCGGGGAGCCTGCGCTTCTGCTCTCCCGCGTGGGAGGCGTGTCGGTGTCCTGGGCTGCGTGACCAAGTGCCACATGGTGCGTGTCCCTCTCGGGTCTGGAGGGGAGAAGTCCGAGACCGGCAGGGCTGGTCCCCCAGAGGCATGAGGCGGGAACTGCTCTGGGCCTCTGTGCGGCCTCTGGTGGCTGCTGGCCATCTTGGGGCTCCTGGCCCCTCACTCAGATCTCTGTCTTCATGCTGTCCCTCCGTGGGTGTGGGTCCCTGTGCCCGAATTTCCCATTTTTAACCAGGACACAGTCATCCCTCACTCCAGCCCCGCCTCCCCTTAACTAATGACATCTGTGGTGTTCCTGTTTCCAAATGAAGACATGCTCTGGGGGCCTGGGGGTCAAAGCTGCAATGTTTGCATTCTGAGGGGACACAGTTCAACCCAGATCAGAGGAGTCTGGGAATGTCACATCTGGGCCTGGGTTTATTGCTTTGGATTGACCCCCTGACACCACTACCTCACCTCGACTGTCGGGTTCACCGGACGCCTGCCCCCAGACTGTATGACCATAGTGAAGGAGAGCATCCTTCATCCCCAACTGCCCGAGGCCTCCCGGGTACCCCCGGCCCCCGTGCTGCTGAGGGGGGCGTGAGAGCCAACCCTTTTCTTTCCCGCTTTATCGCCATCGGGCGCACTGTGTCATTGTTTCCACTCTTCCTCCTCGTTCCCTCTCCTCCTGCACTAGAATGAATGCTTCAGGAGGGCTGGGCTTTTGTGTACACCGTAGGTGCACATTAAACATACAGCGGGGGCTTAGTGAGTGTTGAGTGACTGAGGAGGTGTGCGTGGCATTCTCTGTAAAGGAGAGCAGAGCCAGGAAAAGCGGGCGGAGGGTTCTTGTATTGCGGGGGCTGAAACGGCTCCTGCAGGACGCACGGAGGGTGTCTCCCGTGTCCCAGCCCCCGGGGCGTTTTTGGGATACGCCAGTGCACGGAGGAAAGAAGGGCCTCAGCCCTGGTGGTGCAAACCCGTCCTCGGAGGGAGGCAGAGGAGGAGAGAGAGCCTCACCGAAGGAGCCCATGGAATGAGTCAGTGGGTCCCGTCCTGGTGGTCTGTGGCCGCAGGCCCACGCTTCTGCAGACTGACCACGCCGCACCATGTCCTGCCCTAACTTTTGGGCACCCACGACCTTCTCTCCCTGTGTTCTCTCCCCGTCTGCGGGCAGCGCAGTTGCAGGTCTCGGGCACGGTGGGGTCTTCTGCGACCTCCCTGGGAGCCCGAGCCCTGTGTGACGGCCTGCTCTGCCTTTTGACTGGCCCGAGGTTTGAGCAAAAGGTTGCATAGCCCTGAAGGGGTGGTGCACTCTTCCGGGCACGGCTGCCCTGATTTTCCTGGTTCCCAGCCTGCTGCAGTTTGCCCCCGGCCAAGGGTTGTGGTGAGGTGGTGAGGGACGGGGAGTCGGTGCTGGCGGCCAGCGCCAGGGGCTTCTTAATGCCACCTGGGAGGTGCGGGACCCTGTGACTCTTGGGCTCGCGCTTCACCCTGTCCCCTTGCACCTGCCGCAGTGGACGGCAGCATGTCCGACGGTGGAGGCTCAGCCGGGCTCCGTGGGTGAGCCAGTGCACTGCCCCGGGCCGACACTGTGAGAGACGCGGTCAGCCACAGGGCGTGGGGATTGCTTGTCACGGCAGCACGGCCTGTCCTAGCCGACTGCTACAGTGACTCTTAGCAAGTCAGAGTCGCGATATTATAATACAATTGTATATTATTATGTGATTATGCTGTAATTGTAAGTTATATAACTGTAAATTGTGTGTATGTTATTATGTAGTCATACATTACAATTGCATTTTCAATACAGAGAGAGTAACTTGGAGAAAGAAACACTATCTTAAAGGGAGAATACAATGTAAGGGCAGCACAGGCAGTGCCACAAAGGCTGAAGCCAGAGGTGATGTGTCTTGTCATTGCGGCCATGGTCAGGAAAAAATAATGTTTTCGAGAAAGTTTCTTAACTTCGACATGAATACTTTCTACTTATGAAAATTTTGAGCACCTGCTGGCCCACTTCCCTGCCCTGGGGGCTCTCCGTAGGACTGCCTAGATGTCCACGCAGCTGGCTGCTTGGATGAGTGTGTCTGGGGACTCACTAACCGCTGGTCACAGAGATCATGAAGACCATGGGGGGGAGGGAGCACTGTTTCGACAAGTCTGCAGAACTTACAGAAAAATAATGATGCAAGAGCATCTTAATTAAAGTTTTAAACGGGCAATCCAAAGAACAAAGAAGCGGAGACGTTTCCATGTGACCCTAAAAAAAATCAAAACCTTGTTTCTGGGGCACCTCCATGGCTCAGTCATTAAGCATCTGCCTTTGACTCAGGTCACGATCCCAGGGTCATGGGATCAAGCCCCGCTTTGGGCTCCCTGTTCAGCGGAGATCCTGCTTCTCACTCTGCCCCTCACCCTGCTTGTGTTCCCTCTCTCACTGTGTCTCTCTCTGTTAAATAAATAAATAAAATCTTTAAAAACCTTATTTTTTGTACTTCAGGGAGATAATGATATTTAATATTATAATATTAATAGTAAAGAATATTAAATAATATGTATCATTATTTTATCTAATTTTAACAATTCAACATTAAATAATGATATTTTTTATTGTCAACAGTATTTTGACCTAACGGAAGTAGGTTATTTTGACACCGTCATTTACTCCCCTATCCATTATTTGTGGCTCTGTTCCCACCAATCCTCTCTCTTTCTAAGTTCAATGTTCACATCCAGGCCTCTGGCTCTTCTGAAGTTTGTTTGCTATATGGTGTGAGGCAGGGATCAGCATTTTTTTCTTTCCTTTGTAAGAGTAGCCACTTTCTTCATTATTATTCATTAAATAATACACATCACTCATCAAATAATAAGTATTGTGCATTTTATCTAATCTTAATAATTGATTAAAATATTTAAATATTAAAATTTGATTCTACTTATTTTGTTAATAATTAAACTATTAATTTTGCTACATAGATTTGAAACTCGGTCTTATGTTCGTGGATGGTAGCTCCTTACTGAGGACAGCCTATTGTTAGGAAAGGACAGGCTCTGACAGGTACCACCGTGTTGGGCCGTCCCTCTCGGTGGCCTCATGAAGGCTCATGCTACACACCAGGGTGGCAGCAGGTGGAGGGCATTGACAGCAGCCTGGCAGACATGACAACTGCCACTGGGCAGCAGGGGTGGACCAGTGGACAGGTCATGAGTGCCCATCCTTGCCTCCATCCTGCAGCGACAGACTGCTGGTACCGCACGGCCAGCCTCCCCTGCAGCGATGTGTGGGGCACGGACAAGTCTGTACCTGGGACACGGGAGGCTGGTGCATGTGGCTTCCATGTCCCTGACGGAAGAGGAAACTGCTTCCCCACTACTTCCCCCCAACCTTGGCTGGGAAGGGGTAAAAATCCGTCCCTCTGAACTCAGAACTGGGGGCTGCGTCCTGTGCTCGTCAGTCCTGCCCCTGCGGGACCACCCCCATCTTTGGTCTCTTTGAACGTGTGTTCAAGCTGCGGTCTGTCAGCTGGTCCTGCGATGGCAGCTCAGCCTGCACTCAGGGAAGGACAGGGGCCTGACCCGGGGCCGTGCAGTCGGACCGATGGAGGATGGGATGAGCGGGAGCCCTGGGGGGCTTCCCAGCTGGTTATGCGTGTGGGGCCCAGATAGGGAGGTGTCCGAGAGGATGTGGGGAAACCACTCGTCACCTGTGGCCTGGGAGGCGGGGCCGGCTGGGATCCCTCAGGCGTGGTTCAGCTGCCTGTCTCCCCTGGCACCCACCCTGCCTGTGGTTTTCTGCACATTAGACTTCCTGGAGAAAAGGTGGGGGGGGGGGGACTCCAGAAATAGACGAGACACTGTCAGAGTGTCAGGTTCTCCGAGTGGATTTCTCTGTATTTTCTGTAACAACGGACACGGACACGACGTGGGTAAACGGTTACAGTGTTGGACAGTCTGCAGATGAGGTCTCCTCTCCCGTGCTTCCTTTCCAGCGTCTCCCCTAACCCCAGTGCTCTTTGCTCCCCGCAAACTTCTCCGGTGGCCCTCACCTCCCCCTCATCCCGCGTTCGCACTGCCAGCACGGGCGCGTGCTCAGGTTTCCCGGAACCACACCGGAGGGGCGGGCTTTGTCTGCGGTTTGGGGTTCTTGCCTTGGAGAACTCACGTCTGCTTCTCCAGACCCGCAGCCTCACAGCCTGGCATCCCGAGGACCGCTCTGCAGGCTCGTGGGGGCTGGCTGCTTCCCCGGAAATGCCAGAGGCTCTTGATTGCCGGAACCCAGTGCTATCCCAGGGTTTGTGGGCTCTTTCCATTGCAACTCCCCAAATGTGTTGCCACCATATTGAAGAACCCTACGTCCGAGGACTTGCTGGTTTCATCCCATGTGCAGCATTATTCCTGGAGTCTGGGTGGGCCTAGGTGGGTCGCTCTGCTCCCCAGTCCGAGGACAGCTCAACTCAGACCCACCTGTCTTCTCGGAGTGACTGTCAGGCAGGTGCCATGGCCATGGCCCCGGGTCCCCCATCCGAACCAGCACACATGGCTCAGAGCCTTCCCCCAAATCTGACAGGGCCCTCCTGCTGCCGGCAGAAGCTGTGGCGTCCTGTCTGGGGGACATTCTGTTACAAGGGGAACGCTAGAAATGAAGTCATGAGAGATCTCGCTTTCCTGGCTCTCCAGCACGCTGTGACAAGGTGCAGGTTCTCTGGGGTCCCCGGGGCTGGGGCAGCAGGCTCGAAGCTCACCCCGTGGTGTGGGAGCAGACCTGTGTCGGTGCCCGTGTGGGGTCTGCTCACCCCTGTCTCCCCCGCCCCCCGTGACAATGCTGACTCTTGGCGACCTTCTTATGCCTTGCTGCGACGGGGAGGGATGCGGAGGCGTCATCGGCCCAAGACAGAAGCCCTTCCGACACAGGGAGCCTCTGACTGGCCTCCCCACCACCACCCAAAGAGGTGGGATCTCATTTTGAGTCACAGTTTAGGTGAGCATCTCCCGCAACATTGAGAAAAGGTTGCTGGTTTTTCTCTGGAATTCTTAGCCATTTTTGGGGGCCCGGGGGATGGGCTGAGCGCCCCAGAAATCGTGAGCTCGGACGAGTTTTCTGTGCACCACAGGTTCCAGAACACATTGAGCTGGGAGTTCGAAAATGTGCTTTTCACTCAGATTTCTCTTTGCGTCCACCATTAGACAGAGAAGCACAGGGATGGAGACCGTGACAGTTGGCCTCTGCCCGTAGCCAGATGCTCCCTGGGAAACAGCCGACAAGCCTCACGGGAGGCAGCGTTTTCCTAAGAAACCCAGAGAGAGCAAGCTTGTGTTCAATCTGATAACGGTTTCCAGGGTTTTCCTGTGACTCGCGGCAGCGGGCTCCGTGCGTGCTGGATGGCAGGCGTCAGGCGGGTGGGGGACGCCTCTCTCCCGGCCGCCAGTGCTCTAGGCACGCGCTCGGCAGCCATGAATACATCTTCCAGGCCTCACTGACCGTGAAGCTCCTCTCTGTTCTGGGTTCCTGTGTTTGCCTCTGATCCACTCTGATACTGCCCTTGTGTGGCCTCTTCCAACCCGGACTACGGTCTTCTGGGGTCCCGGTGCACTGGCGGCGTGCTGGGGGCAGGGCGCCTGGGGCTCCGCTGGGCCGCCCGCAGTCACGTCCGCTCTCCCCGCGACGGCACCTCCCGTGGGCCGCGAGGCCTCAGGGCAGTCAGGCGCGGGGAGGCCTGGTGGGCTGGCTCGCGGGGGTGGGCTGGCGGTGGTGCCCCGCCACGTCCCCAGAGGGTGGTTCCCAGAGCGGTGACGACAGGGGAGCCAGAGCCGCTCCTGCTTCCCGGGGCTCGAGGGGCCCTGGCACCGAGGAGCGCGGGTCTCCAACAGCTCGCCGGAGAGAGGACCCGGCTGCCCAGGCGGACGCGGTGGGCGAGGCTGCCCGGGGCGGGGCTCCATGTGGGCCAACAGCCGGTCCTGCCCGTTTCCCCACCCTGTTCGCTGTGAAGCACACTGAGAGCGCCGTGTCTGTAACACAGAGACGCAGAAAACATGGCCGGGCAAACATCAGACCCAAAATGGTCAATAATTCTCCGAATGCCCCAAATGTGTGGTCCATGTTCCCCCTTCCTCGTCCCCACCATTTGTTTTAGGCTCAGGATTTGGTGCGGGTCCCATATGGTGCTCAGGTGACGTCCATCTCACGTCTCGTGAAGTCACTCAGGTCCCCTCTGCCCTTTATCTTCCATCTGACTTTTTGTCGTTGGGGAGGAGACGGGGCTTTGGTTCCAGAGGGCGCCCCCACGTCCCTGCTGCTGCTGACCCCAGGCTCGCAGAGCTCGGTCCCGCACATCCCGCACACCGGCAGCGGCCCGGACGGGGCGCGGGGCAGGACGGCACGGGCGGTGTGTGTCTCCGCGAGGCGTTGCTTCCTGTCCGCGGCGCCGGGGATGCCGCTGGTCCTGCAGGGTCGGCAAACGTCTTTCCTCGTCTGAGAGCTGGATGCGTTCCTAAGGGCGACGGCCCTGGGGCTCTGTGGGGTCACGAGGCACAGAGATGGGCCGTTCGTGAGCAGGTTCTCGGAACCCCGCACAGGGAGGAATAGGGCTGTGGTTCTTGGGACTTCAACACGGTCCCCATGCGCTGATCCGTTCGGTTACTGTCCTTATTGCCTCCTCTTGGCCACAGGAGCGTCCCCGGTCCCTCTGACGCGGCCCTGCAGTCTCAGGCGGCTTTTCCGGCGTGACGACATGTCCTAGTGTCCATGTGTCCGGCCGTCTCGGTGGAGGTGGCTGCCGGCACGGAAGCTGTCGGGAGACGGGCGGGGAGCGAGCTCGCCCGCACTCTGCGGTCCCGGAAGACCCCGCTCGCAGCCGCCACGCTCCCGTGGGACGCGCCCCGGAAGGAGCCGCCGGAGTGAGAGGGGACCCGGCTGGCGCGGCTGGTCAAGCGCGAGGCTCCCAGGTCAGAAACTCGGCCCCGCGCGGCCTGGGCCGGCCCAGACCCACCTCGAAGTCGGGGCTGAGAGTCCTTTGTTGGCTGATTCCCCGGGTCTCTGTTCGGATTTTCTAGCGACGCCCCCTGGAACAGGAGTTTCTCTCATAAGCGCGATGGGTTACTGGGCTCGGGCCTGTCTCGGCACCTCAATGGAGAAACGCCCTCCAGCCTCGGGCCGGGCGTGAGACAGGCCCGGGTCCTGATGGCCGAGGCCGCAGACGCCGGCGCTCCCCGGGCGCAGACACAGCGGATCCCTGGGCGCCTGTGACTCTCACGCAGGACCCGCTCAGGCCAGCAGGGAAGCAGCTTCTCAGCCAGCGTGTCTGAGAGAAGGGGTGAGGAAATCCACCCCCCAGGCTCTCTCGCATGGCCAGTCCCCTCTGGTGACCACATCCGCAGCTCCAGGGGTCAGCCCCGATGGGCCCGGGCCAGTCGCTCCCTCCCCTCCGGTCCCGAGATGGCCCGAAGCCTGCCTGGACTCTGGCCTGGCCTTCAGCGTCTCCTGCGAGGCTTCAGCCGGCAGCCAGCGCCGCGGTGTCCTCCGAAGGAGCCAGGCCGGAGACATCTGCTCCCAGGGTCACTCCCAAGGTGTGGTCAGAATTTAGCCCCTCGAGGAATTCTGGACGACCAGCCCCGGCCCCTGTTGTGAAGACAGAGGGTGAGAAGACTGGCCTGCTGCCTAGTCCCTGAGGTGACAGGACACCACTGGCTTCGAGTGAGTCTCCAGGTCCCGCCCGCACTCGGGGACGGGCCGTGCAGCTGCGGGGAGGACCACGGGCAGCCGCGGGCCGCTGCGACATGTGGGGGAGTTCGGCTCAGGGGTGTGGGAAGATCTCTTTGTGATAAAACGAAATGGGCAGAGACGGCGTGTCTCTCCGCCGGACACACAGCATCGGAAGTGACCTCTGGACAGGGCGGGTGTCGCTGCCGACCCACGGTGGAGCCCAGCAGAGGCAGGGAGGTGGGATGCAGGCTGGACTTCCCGTCGTGGGCGGTGACGAGCCCATGTGGACCGAGGCCAGCTCCGGTCAAGGGCGTCCGTTGCTTGGCGTCCAAACGGCCCGAACTCCCACCTCCCACGGCCATGGTCCCACGCCGGCTCCCCGCGTGCAGTTCCGGTGGCTCGGCGTGTCCCCTGAACCCCTCAGCCTCCCGGCCTCACCCGGAGGAGAGCCTGCGTCAGCCCTTGGGCGGGCTCGGTCATGGCCACTCGGCCAAGGGAGCCAAGAATGGGATAGAGTCATTCTACACGCGATTCTATAGTACACCTGACACAGCCCCGTGATTAGGGTTAGGTCCTGGACTCAGCTTTGCGTCTGGACTTAGTTGGTTTGCCTTCTGGGGACTGGAGACGGGGCTGCTAGAAAGCCCAGGCGGCCGGGTAGATGGAGCGTGGTGCCGCCAGGTCCCCCATCGCACGTGTGCCCTTAGACCGCATGACGCTGCGGAGCTGTGCCTCGAGGACGGCCGAGAGCCCTCGGGGGCGAGCCAGGCACGGACAAGCCCGTGCTCCCCCCCCCGTTAGCGGGGAGACGCGAGTGCCGCTGGCTCGGTCCAGCCACCGTCCGGGAGGCCGCGGGGCTGGAGGGGGCTTCGGGGCGGGGGGCCGCTTCCTCGCCAGCGCGGGCTTCTGCAGGGTTATGGCCCGTCCAGCGGAACCCAAAGCCCTTTGCTTGGTTCCGGTTACAGTTCTCGAAGCCCCGCCTGCCCACCCACCTTTCTTTTCTCCAAAATGATAAATGAGTCTCCTAGCAAGAGCGAGAAGTCGGTTCGTGAAGTCAGTCACCTAGTTTGACGACAGCACTTGTCACAAGTGTTCCCGACTCTAACACTGATGACCGCCGTCCCCGATGGTTCCGACTTCCTGCCCCACACTTGGTGTTTTAGATGTTTGTGGGGACCTTCCTGTGCCCGGCCCAGGGGCTCCTGGCCACCCTGGAGACTGGACATGGTTGGCACAAGCAGCCCATCCCGGGCAGCCCACCAGTGCCCGTCCCTCCCGCCCTGCCCAGGGCCCTTCCCTGCAGCGGACGGCGGTTCCGGGCTCGTGGGAGCCAGTGTGTCGCCTGCACGTAGTTGCAGGGGGACACGGACGGTCCCGCACCCCCGCCCAGGCAGACCGTGGACGGACCCTCAGTGCCCACACGCGCTGTCCCTCTAGCCCTGCCCAGCAGGCTGTGGGAACTTGTGCCCGAGATACCCCACCAGCGACAGGCTCGGGGAGGGCCCCAGACTGCCTTCCAGCCTCATCCCTGGGTCTCCCCACACTCTGCTTCTGCTCCCTGGGGCCGTGTCCCCCAGACAGACAGCCTTGTCCTACACTCCACCTTGTTTGGGGTGAAGCCTCACTCAGGTAAGCCGCCATCCAGGCCCAGCAGTGGCTCTTGGAAGGTGTTCTTCGCGTGCTGATGAGATGACGGATGCAGGAAGTCAAACCCCCGGAGAGAGCCCCTCGACGGTGAGAAAGTAGGGTCAGGACCCCACAGCTTGCCAGCAGGGCCCCATTCTGATGCTGCCCTTGCTGCGGTGGCCCGTGGTACAGACGAGACCCACGCCAAGGACCACACGGAAGAGATGAGCCGCCTGGGCCGGGGCTCCGCCAACGTCAGCTGCCGCCTGGAAACGCCGCCCGCACGGCCCGTGTGGGCACTGTGGGAGCGGAGAGTCGGTCCGGGTCGTGCACGACACGCCCGGAACACAGTAAGGGAAGAACGCATCCTTTCTGGGCATGTGAATTAACGAAACGCAGGGGAGAAGCAGCTGTCACCGTCGAGGCTCCACTGTAAACAGAGTCCAGGCAGCCCCGACTCCCCGGTGCGGACGCCGGCTCTGTGGCTGCAGACGGGCCATCCTCGGGGGGGGCTGCAGGTTCTCTCCCTGCGGGCCTGGCGAGCGGCGGTGCCGTGTAGACCTCAGGGAGATCTGGGGCCCCGGCCCAACGGGGTGGCACCCCCAGGGTGGCCCATTTCCAAGGCTCACACCACGTGTGACAAGACTGAGGACACCCCCGAGAGCAGCAGGCACGGTTGGGCTGGGCCACCACAGGCTTTTGTAAATGGAGTTTTACGGGTGCACGGCCAGGCACACTCCTTCATGGAGCACCCAGGCAGGGCTGCCTTCGCAGTGCGAGGGAGAGGCGCGGGCTCGTCAGACAGAACGCACGGCCCACGGAGTCGAAGACACGTCCTGTCTGACAGTCTGCCACGCACGAGTGGGCGTCCCAGAGAGAAAAGGGAGGAGAAATGTTCAGAAACATTACTCAGAGTTTCCCCCAGATTTGATAAGATTCAACCCAACAGTTCCGAAAGGGACAGTGAGCCTCAAGCAGGAAAAACATGAAAAAAACCAACAAATGGGAAGTGTGCAAAGTGCTAATCCCTCAGAATAGGAAGAAAATCCAAGAGCAGCCAGAGGGGCAGCGACACACATTCAAGAGGACAGCAGCATGAGGGACGATGGATGTTTCATCAGGAACACTGGAAGTTAGGACTTCCAGTTAGGTTTTCTACGAGAAGACTCCATGGCCATGGAGAACACGCACATCCGGGAGAAAGTGCTCATGCGCGTACGTGAGTGTACACGGGGACCGTGAGCGCCCCCTCCTCTCTGGAAGTGGGTGAAGGACGAGGGGACCCGGAAGCCTTTTGCAGTGCCTGGTCAGCTCGGGGCGCAGGCAGCATGTCCCCCGGCCAGTCTGTCCCCAAGGCTGGCCCAGGCCCTCTCGGCTCCTAGAGACCCAGCACCGAGCCCCGTCCCTGTCTTGGCTGCCCCACCCCGTGGCATCTCCAAGCTCCTTGTCGGGGCTAGAAGCCCACCGTCTCCCAAGGCCAGGCCGGCAGGGGTATCGTCTGAGGCTGGACGAGGCGCCCTGGGGCTTCATCCCCAGGGTAGTGCTCTCAGGGTGACCCTGTGGGCCTCAGGGGTGGGACGTGGCTGGGCCGTGGCAGTGCCCGAATGCCTGCCCCTTGGATTGTGCCGCTGAGTGTGGTCTGGGGGATCCCCAACCAGGAGCCGGGGGTTCCGTGTGGGCCTGGTAGGGGTCCTGTCCCGACTTTGCTCCCAGGGGACCGACACGCCTTGCTTCAGCCTCAGTTTCCACGTCCTGTGCACTCTGCCCCAGGGCACCGTCCAGGTGGGCTGTCCTCTGCAGAGAGGTGGGAGAGGCTGTGGGTCCAGTGCGGAGCCGGCGGGCATGCCGGCCGCCCGCGCTCTGTTCCGTGGTGCCCTCACTCAAGCTCCCATGCCTGGGGTGGGGGGGAGGCACCTGCTCCCTGCTTCCCGGCCCCCTGAGGCCGCCCCCCCACGGCAGAGGACAAGCGCCTCCGTGGGGGGTGTCCAGGTGACTGGAGCCACACTCGGGGAGGGGCCCTGGGGGCACGGCTCCCTGAGGCGTCCACCCCTTTGTCCGAACAGAGGGCGGATGGACAAGGCGCTCCCTGACAGCTCAGAGCTGGCCTGGGCCTCCCGCTCAACGCCGGCGGCCGCCCGCACACGGTGTCCTCAGCTCCTGAGAGGATGTCTTGCCTCTGTCTGCTCCGTTTTCTTATTTTTTAAAAAATCTCACATTTCAGACGACCCGTTTGGGTAGAGCTTGGAGATGTGTTAAATTGTTAGTTTCCTTCAAGGAAAGGGATTTACAGCAAACAGAAGACATGGGATTTTAGAAGTGCATTTGCTTTAATCCCGAGGGTTTCAATTATCCCGCAGAATATTAAGTCCCGGCTGGCGGGTCCGGGTGCGGGCGGCGCTCCCCGCGAGGTGGGCGACGTGGGCACAGATCAATCAGCCCCGCCCGGCGGGCACAAGGGTTTCCACATGGCAGACACGCTGGGCTCGTTTCCCTGCCGTGTGCTCCAGGGATGTTTTAAAACAGAGATTTCTCCACAGTTACCCCGAACATAAAGATGATATATGCGTGGCATAAAGCATTTTCATTAAGTATGAGCTTATTTTATAAAAAGGAAATTCAGACAAATTAGGTTTTCTTTTCTCCCATCTCTTTCCCGAGAAAGATTATTTACAGTAGATTTTTTATCCCTCTCCCTTCTATTCCTCCAAAGGCAATGAAAACCAATTCTGAGAGCAGAGCAGAAAATCAGTTTTTAATCAAGGAAAACAACGAGTGGGAAGAAGCGATGTGTGGCTCACCTCAGAGA
>RCUC01158274.1:0-78360 GCA_003697995.1 Taxidea taxus jeffersonii | reverse complement strand
TTAGAAAACTCATGAATAAATACTTTGACATAATCAGAATCATATAGCAAGGAACTGACCTACTTCGTAGAAAGACTCCCCCAGAATTCCTTGGCTAATAGCATGTTAACCCAACAGAGAAATCTTCTGCTAATAGCACTTAGCAGAGAAGATTGGAGCCTATAGTTGGTCAGGTAATCAAAAAAAATAAGTTATTTCAAGTCTGGAATCATAAAAAATATATTTATGCCTTCTTTTAAATTTTATTTCAACTAAAATATATAATAAATGTACATCAATTTATTGATCTTTTGATATCAGTATAAGGACTTTTTCTTGGCCTTGGAATATGCTTTTGCTAATTGAAATGCTGTGTATATTCTTCTAATGAAATGCATACCTGTAAAATGTATCTTCTGTCATTTCTAGTTTGGGTTTCTAAGTCGCATGAAGATATAAAAACACTTGTAGAGCAACTTGAATGCAGAATCCTTCTGGGTCCACGTGCTTTTCTACTTCCTTTATTTGGTAATACTTTCTATTAACAACGTCACCTTTTTGACTGCTTCCAGACATTGAACTCCGTTTTCCTAGAAATAGCAACTCCCGTTCTTCTTGTACTCACGTTTCACTGATACATGTAACGTTTAGTAATTTCTTCTTTCCCATAACAAGTACAGCTCTCATAAGCAGGCGTGGGAACGGATGTATGGGATTCTTGGTAAACATCTGACTAACAACATGAAACAGAAAGAAATCAAGGAGCCTCCTTGGCACCCGGGTTCAGAACGCAGCTAGGAGAAGAAGGTGAGAAGGGTCAGTGCAGCCCGTTGACTAGCACATTCTCTCTCGTAACTGCCCTACAGAGTGATGCTGGGAGTGTGAAAGTAAGGTGTGTACATAAAGCGGCAAGCATTAGAAAGTAATGAAGACATAGTAAGATCTCAGAAATTTGTAGCTTAAATTTTTTCCTTGTTTCTCCCATCAGTTCAGTCAATACATTTTTTTTTTTAAGATTATTTATTTATTTATTTGACAGAGAGAGAGATCACAAGTAGGCAGAGAGGCAGGCAGAGAGAGAGAGAGAGGGGAAGCAGGCTCCCTGCTGAGCAGAAAGCCCGATGCGGGACTCGATCCCAGGACCTGAGATCATGACCTGAGCTGAAGGCAGTGGCTTAACCCACTGAGCCACCCAGGCGCCCAGTCAATACATTTTTATTGGATTGTTATCCGTGGTTTATATCTTTAGTTGTTGTTGTTGTTGTTGTTTTTAACCAGACAGTGAGCCTGCTGGAGATAAAGGGCTTGTCATAGTCAGACTACTCTGTCTCCATTATATTGCTTAGCATCTGGTAGGGCCTTAGGGAATATGTTTTAATCCATTGCAGTTGGGTAGGGTGTGGGATTGTTCTTAGGGGAGGGTAGGAGACCTGTGTCAGGGGTCAGGATCCCAAGAGCAGGTCCTAGGGACTGATGCATGGAAAGACACCAAGTCTAAGAGTCCAGTGGTGGGATCCTGATGGGGATTGTAGGGCCAAATGTCTAAGGCAGACCAACTTTCTCAGGCACTTCTCTGGAATTTCCTTCCATTTTGGGGTCAGACCATCCTGCAAGCTGAAATCAATGTATCAAACTTCTTTTCCAGAGATTGGCTATCCAACAAGAAAATGCTTGCAAAAGGAACCAAACATGATTTAATTCCTGGGAACTTCTTTCCTTTCCCTTTCCTTTTCTCTTGTCTTATTTTTTTTTCCCTCCCCTCCCCTCCCCCGCCCTCCCCTCTATTTTGATTTAACTTGCCTGTTATCTTAGTCTCAGGTGTCCGATGCAGTGATTCAGCACTCAGCACTTCAGCACGCACATAGTGCCCACTACACTACATGCACTACAAGTGCATGGCTTCGTCCCCATCAGCTAGTTCACCCATTCCCCCCAAGCCTGGAAACTTCTGAAGGGCAGTGACCGCATCCTACTCATTTTTAGATCTAAATCTATGAAAGGTCAGATTAGAGATTTAATCTGGTAATTCCATGAAATTCAAGACTCTAAACTCAAACCACTGAGAGCCTCACAGCCTCTTGCATAGACCGAAATTACCGCAGCCCTTCCTTGCTGGTGAATAAAAAATATTCTGTTCAGTCATTGGCAACTATGTTAATAGGAATCAAATTCCCTTTTTTCTAAACCTTATCTAAAAAGTAAAATGTTGTTTGGGCCCTACGCCAAGCAACAAAGAAATGAAATGGCCTTTATGAAATGTCGAGAGGAAGACCATTTTTGCTTCAGCGTGCTTTAATTTGGGAAAGCCGCCTAGTGTGAGCCACGGAACGTACTCTCCTCTCTCATCTGCTTCTCTGTCTGGCAATTAGACTCTGTCTCTCCACCTCAGCGCTGGTTCTGGCTTTAATAACACCATGATTTTCTACTCACACTGTTTCAGGGGGAAGTGACTGGTACCACGGGCCGCGTGCCTCTGATCACTGTGCCTTTGACATGCAGTCCTGCTTTCTGATGTGGGGGACTCATTATGAAGCCCTGATACCTGGGGCCAGCCATCAGTGGCAGTGGGTATACCTGGGGCCAGCCATCAGTGGCAGTGGGCATACCTGGTCACCAGGTGGTTTACCGCCACAAAAGGTGGCATAATGCGGAGAGCACAGAGCGTGTCCCTGAGGGAATGTTTCCGCCTTAGCTCCATCCATCCTACCTGGGAAAGTTGGTCAGGTTATTGTACCTTGCTGAGCCACCACTTCCCCATCAGTAGAAAGCAAAGCATAATGCATGGGGCTTTCTCATGGAATTGTTTTGAGGATTAAATGATAAACACCTGTGTTACGAGTTATGTTCCCACCCACCTCTCCCCATCCAGAAAGTGAATGGGTAGATTGGAGTCCTAACTCCTGGTCCCTCAGATTGGGACCTTACTTGGAAATAGGGTCCCTGCAGATGTAATTGGTTAGGATGAGATCAGTAGGGGGGGCCCGAACCCACCATGCCTCGGGTCCTCACAAAATGGGGAAATGAATCTGGAGACAGACGGCCAGGGGATGGTACTTGAGGATGACAGCAGAGATCGGCGTGGTACATCTGTAAGCCTAGGAACATCACAGATTGTCAGCAAAAGCCGGCCAGGTGGCCTGGAACAGATTCCCTCTCACAGACCTCAGAAAGAGCCAACCCTGCTGACACCTTGATCTTGAACTTTTAGAGCTGTTAAGACTACCTGTTTCTGGGGCACCTGGGTGGCTCAGTGGATTAAAGCCTCTGCCTTCAGCTCAGGTCATGATCCCAGAGTCCTGGGATCAAGCCCCGCGTCGGGCTCTCTGCTCAGTGGGGAGCCTGCTTCCTCCTCTCTCCCTCTGCCTGCCTCTCTGCCTACTTGTGGTCTCTGTCTGTCAAATAAATAAATAAAATCTTTTTTAAAAAAGACTACCTGTTTCTATTGTTTAAAGCCACTCCCTGTGTGGTGCTCTGTTCTAAGAGCTCTGGGAGACAGATGCACACCTGTGGGTCTGTTTTAATTCTTTACCTCTCTTCCGCTTTGTCCTTCCTCCTCCCGTGGCCCCCTTTAAATATGTTCAGATGAGCCTGCTGCCAAACCCTCTGGGGGGACAGAGGGCTAGGTATGTGGCATGTCCATTTCTGATCTTCCAGAGAGCACATGCAAGACGTGTCCGCATTTCTATGATTCGCAATATGTATTTTTTTTTCCTCCTCAGGGTAGTGCCTATAGTAATCTTCTGCATACACATCCTAGTGGGGAAGATTTGACAGTCAGAACTGCCTCGGGAGGCGGACCTGAAAAGGAACAGCAGATATAAACATGTTGCCATTCTTGTCATTTGGAAACAACATTTTTTTTAAGGCATCTTGGAGACTGGGGAAGAGAAAGACTCTTTCCTTCTAGACTTCCTCTTTTCTCCTGTAGCAGGAGGAGGCACCTGCAGGTGTGGTAGAGACAGCAGGAGGGAGGGTGGGAGGCCTTCCTTGCAAACACCCCTCAGTGATTTTGCATCGGTTTAAGTGAGCACAAACTACCTCGCTTCGTCATTCATATAAATTAAGCAGTTTTAAAATGGAAAACGGGATCCCTTCTGGGTTCATGCTCAAGGTTGTGTCTCAGTGCTTTGCTGGCGTTTCCTTGAAATCGGCCCTATTGGGTCCAGTTTTGCTTTCTGTTTGATGTTCTATGGAGAAACCCCCGCCTGGCCAGACAATAGAATCAGCATCACCGCACTCAGCAGCTTTATTGTAAAGAAATTCAGGCTCTTGGAACCAGCAACACTGTATCCTGTGCCGCACAGGAGAGTTTTCCAAGCAAGGTGTAAAACACAGCCCTCTCTTTCCTACCGATCCATACTGAACCCTTTGCCTTGATCTGAGAACCTAGAATCTCAGCTCCTTCAAGTGGTCCAGGCAGCAGTGAGGGAGCCAGGACCCTGCCGAGTGAGCCGCCTGCAGGCTGCAAAATTCCAGCAGAGAGGGGATTTTTGAAGTATCAAAAGCCTCACACCTGTGGGTGATTTCCTTGCAGAGCTGGAGAGCAAAAGTAGCCAACCCATGACCTCTCCAAAACTCACGTAGATACCATCCCTTTAAGGAACAGAACCATGTCTTTTGTTTTCCTAGGCATTGCAGGAATACAAAGAAGCTGAGGGTGTGTAGGCTTGGGAGAGGAAAGAGACAAAGGAGTCATATCAGAGGGCACTGAAGCTGGACTTTTCGAAGCTGGAGATGTAGTCCTGCACCTGCTGAGTTACTCGGTGGGAAAATGTATCAAAGCCCCTGCACCTGCCAGAATCTCGGTTTCTTTATTTGTAAGATAGGTGAATAATGAGTACCTGTGATCAGGCTGTTGTCAGGATTTTGTGCAGTAGTATACGTGACTATGCCTTGCCCTTATGTGTTTATTTGTCAGTCTGTTTTCTTCCCCATCCATCCCATTTATTGAATGATTCCTATGTGCCAGCTCTTAGCTAAGGATATTCTGTCCCCTAATCACACACTAATGTGTGTATGCTCTCCATGGGGGGCAAGGTGTTGGTAGTGGTTAAAAATCCCATTACTTGAGTTCACATTAAGTCCGGCTGTCTGTGTGACTTTGGTCAAGCCCCTTTACCTCTAGAAGCCTTGGCTTCCTCATCCAGGAACAGGGGATGATAGGGTCTACAGGACAGGATTTTCGTGAGGAATAAACGAGATGATGCTTGCAAAATGTTTACCCAGAGCCTGGCACATAGAAAGTGCTCTACAAATATTAGCAAGCATGCTAAAAAGAACCCAGTGAAGAGTAAATTTCTCTGTAACTTCTGAAGGGACCCACAGACCTGTGAGGTTTCCGATGATTCCATCTGTGACTAGATTTCAGCCATGTTAGAAGAATACATTTTGTAAATTAGTTGATTTCTGTGGTTCAAGGTATGTATCCCTGTTTCAATTTTTTAAGCCCTATTTATTCAGAACCTTGTCGGTGTGAGCTAAAAAAGAAAGGAGCATTGGGTAATGTCTGGGCATGGAATTAATAGACTGAGGGAGAGAGATCGAGGGAAAATAACACTATGGAAGGAGCTAAGTGAATCACTTAAGAGAGAACTGGGAGGCAAGACCCAAAATTTTGGATGGTGGGCAGAAGGTGGAAACAGGAAGGCGATGGGTACAGCGCTGATCTGGCTGACGGGCCGGAGAAGCTCTTGTTCCCGACAGAGGAAAGAGTGTGGGGAGAATACACAGATGTGCAGACATTTAGGATATCCATATCATGAGACCTGAGTTTCATCGGGCTTCCTTTGGCTGATGCACAGAGCACGTGTTGGGGAAAATGGGAGTGAGGAAGAAGAAATTCATTTTCTCTCCAATCAAAAAGACTGAGATCTTCACGAGGGCAGGGGATTTGTCTGTCAGGTTCATTCCTAGCTCTCCCCAGTGCTTAGCAAGTCCGTGCACAAACATGTTTGATGAAATATCAAATGAATGGATGAGAAGTTTCTGTTCCCACTTGGTTTGGAGGAAAAGTGGAGCCAGTGGAGACTCTGACTGAAGGAATGACACTATAAGCATGTACTGTCAAAGGAGAAATCTTGTATTCTCTAGCAAATGAATTGGAGTAGGAAGAAATTGTAAACAGGTATATTGATAGACCAGGGAATTTTCTAGGTGAGGTAGGAGGATCGGAAGTGTGGTGACCGTGAGGACATTTTAGAAACACTGATTGCAATTCTTAGAATGTATGTGAAAGGCACTGTAAGGCAAAGGGGAGAAATCAAAAGTCTCTCGAAAGCTTCTACCTGGGGTGAAGGGTAGACTACCCATGGCATGCATTTATTTAACAAATGTTACCTGCACTGTGTTGGGCACTCTTATAGACACAGAAGACTTAATGATGAATAAGATCCCACTGGACTGGTGCCTGGGTGGCCCAGTCAGTTAAGATCCAACTCTTGGTTTCGGCTCAGGTCCTGATGTCAGGGTCATGAGATCGAGCCCCGCGTCTGGCTCCATTCAGTGCAGAATTTGTTTGGGACTCTCTCTCCCTCTCCCTCTGACCCTCCCAGGCCATGCATGTGCCGTTGATCTCTCTCTCTCTCTCTCTCTCTCTCTCTTTCTCCCCGTCTCAAATAAATAAATAAATCTTTAAAAAAAAAAAAACTCACACTTGGTGCATCAGGCCTGCAAATGACTGCTCATTGCACTGGGTGCTTTGCTCATGGGGCTCTAAGGTACTGTTAGGTTATTGTCACTACACTGTCTCATGGCCTGGTGAGGCTGCCCGGGATGGGGTGGGTGTGAGGGGCGGCAGTGGGCTGGGCCTCGAGAGAGAAGGCTGGTTGGAGTAAAGGAGAAATTGCTCACCTCCGTTCTGTCCCTACTAAATGTCGGTAAGTAAGAAATTTGGGTGCTGGCATCTAGAAGACAGGTGGGAATGTGGGCTTGGAGCTTGAGAGGGGTGTGGCAAGTAAATAGGATGGCTCGAGTGTCATCTCAGAGAAGGCAAAGGAAAAGAAGAAGACCGTGGACAGAACATTAGAGAATACCTCCATCTAGGATTCAGAAAGCAAAGGATGACCAAGTCGGGAATGCGGGGGAACCAGGAGAGTGACAGAGGCACGAGAAGGGCAGCTTCTTCAAGGAGGAGGAGGCAGTGAGATAGGCAGCTACATGGAAGGAGGACTGTTGGAGTTGGTGAGTCCTTAAGCACTTTACCTTCATGAAAGCATGTCATGTTGTTAATTTTCCTGGTGGCCTTTGCTGTGGCTGTCTCAGTCTTAGCGAATTTGGAACCAGATTATCCAGTCTGTGGACTATCAGAGTCCTGATTGCCTCTGAGATTCTGCACATCTCATTGATTTCTTTCCTGAGACAGGGGGTGAAAGAATGGTCTTTCCCCACCCGGAATCTCCTTAACTTCAACCAGACTCATACACTCCCTCCATAACATGGCTCTGACCATGTTATAATCATGTCCCTGACCAAAGACCTCCTTAGCGCCCCCAGAGAAACACTAGGCTGGCTTTCAGAACCCTTCAGAGTCTGAGCCCAGACTGCCCAGGGGGTGGAGTGTGGTAGAAAGAGCACATACTTTGGAGTCAGACAGGCACGTCTATCTTCAGACCTCACTGCTCCCTGGGCCTCGTTATTCATCTGACTTGGACAGCTCGTGCCCCTCCCCCCCGCCCCGCTCCGCCACTGCTGAATCTCAGCTTCTTTTCTGCACATGGACATCATTGGATGTGCCTTGTACCATTCCTGGCTCATGAGGGAAGCCCAGTAATGTGGGACAGTTACCACTGTACAGAATTCAATAAAGGCCCATTTCCAGCATGTTTAATGACCTTGATTTTGCGTTGAATCCTGGCTGAGGGTGGTCTTCCATGCCTCCCACTTCATGTAAATTGTGCTTATCATTGGAGTCCCACCTCTTCCTGAAAACCTCCTCCAGGGACCTTGCTTCAAAATCCTGTTTCTCTCCTCCCAACCCCTAGAACACTGCCTAGTGTAATATATAAGCTAGTTATGCCTGAACTGACCTGGGCCATGACTTCTATTGTTCTTGACTTGTTTTTCTACCTTGATTTCTTGTTTCACTTTTCAGAGGCTTATGTATTAATTCCCTGACTTGATTGTAAATTCCTTGAGGGTAGAGAATAGCTTTATAATTTATTGCACCTATAATTTTTAGTTCTTTTTCTTTCTTTCTTTCAGTTCTTTGGAGGACATGGTTTAGTAGCAAAAATACATTATTGAGAGTCTGTGGGTTTGAAATAATCAACAGGCAAATGAAGATTGTGTGACACGGAAGAAGTTACTTTTCTACTGTGAACATTACTTTACTCATCTCTGAAACTGAAAAAAAATAATACTACCTCCCTCTTAGGGTCATTGATGGCATACACATTGCATAATTGGTCCTTAATTCCAGTGTCTTTTACCCCTTTCCCTGACCTTAGTGAACAGGTGTACAATAATGAATATTTCCATTTTGTCAGGATTCCTTTAAAAGATTTGCTCTAGATTCCTTTGCATTACTTAGTACCCTGTCGGAATGCCCCCTCATCCATGCAGCCATCCCTGTCCCATCCACCAGAATGCAGTGATTGATTTTTGGAGCTGTCTTTGCACATGAGTGACACCTTCCTTAATGAAGCAGTCCCTTTTATGAAAATGTCTTTCTTCCACTGGCCTGGGGACCTCTTAAAGGGAGCAGTTCTGTCTTATTTGTCTCCTCAAGGGAGCAACTTAGGTAGAGTGGAAGACACACAGAGAGGTGGAAACAAAGCTGAGTGGATCCTGGATGAATCACATCTCCTTATTGGCTCTGTAACCTCTGGGAAGGTTCCTTTACCTCATCTGCACAAAGTGAGGTCATAATAGATAGGGCTGGTGAATGGGCTAAAGGAAAAGTAATGTATATGAAAATGTCTATCGCAATACCGAGAGCATAGTAGGTATTTAATAAATGGTAGCACTAGCCACTGGTACCATGTTAGTCACATAAAAGATGCTGATAAAATGTTGAGTGAATTAAAAGATATTTAATTATCTATTTATTTGATAGTGAGAGAGAATGAGAGAAAGCACAAATAGGCAGAGTAGCAGGCAGAAGGGGAGGGAGAAGCAGGTTCCCCACTGAGCAGGGGCCCTGATGTGGGACTCCATCTCAGGACCCTGGGATCATGACCTAAACCAAAGGCAGACGCTTAACTATCTGAGCCACCCAAGCACCCCTAAAGTTAAAGAGATTTAATGCTTATTCCTGTTTTCCGTTGACCTGTTATATCCTAGGATTGCTGACTATCCAAATTTGTTACATAGTCTTCCTGGAATTTTACTACAGTGCTTTCAGAAGCTTTAAGAGCAGGCTTGCCACTACACTGAGATCTTTGGAGGGGAGGTGCTTTGTTGAAATCAAAAAAGACCTGTCTCTATTTTTTTTGTTGTTGGCATAAAAGGATGAAAAGAAGTTGTTTAGGAAAAACTTCATTTTTGCATATTAAATTCACTGAAAGCTAAGCCATTCAAGGAGATGAGCTACAAAAAGTAGACTGTTAGAGGTCTGAGATCTTAGTGATGAAAATTGGAGGGAAATCATCTAAACCCAAATTCTTTCTCTTTTTATGGGTTTTATTAGCAGATAGGAACTTGAGGAGTGGGAGAAATTGGGGATAAAGCACCCAGCCATTTGAGTGCAGCATGAGCATCCCTTCTCTTCAGCAAACGTTCAGTGACTGTCTCTCCTCTATCTGTCAGTGGGCAAGGAGCCAGATAGACAGAAATTCACATTCATTATTAATGAAAGTCTCCTAGTTACAAGGAACAGAAGTCAACTTGAATGGACTTAAATATGACAGAAGGACATATCAATAAGGACTCAGAGGTGTCTCATGGAATTTTAGGAAGAACATGTGTGAGCTAAGCCTCTGCAAGGATGACCCAGAGATTTGAACTCACTAAGGACTCCAACAATACTTTGTCTCGATGGTCACTTCTTCCCTTTGCTTTTTTCCCATAAGATTGACTTTCTCTTACTCAAGTAGGAAAAGAGGGCACCCCAGAAATTCTACGGTCTTGTGTTAAGATTCTGGTCACACAGACAAAGTGACTCCTCTCTCTGCTTCCATTCTCAATTCCCAAGGATGGGTCTCTAACCATCACAGCTTGGACCTGGTGTCCCCATCCAGTTTAATTAAGAGAGGCCTGAGGGTGGGGTCATATTGTATAAACGTGGCCACAGTGATGACGCTGCTGTGTGGGAGAGGGCAGTGGGCTAGGGCTCAGTCACTGAGACTGGGCACACAATTCAGGAGATGTCAGCTCTGGATGAATGAGACAAGGTCCCACCTCTCACTCTGTCGGAGAGATAGAAGCAATATCAAATCAATAAACAATTAGGGGCGCCTGGGTGGCTCAGTGGGTTAAAGCCTCTGCCTTCGGCTCGGGTCATGATCCCAGGGTGCTGGGATCGAGCCCCATATCGGGCTCTCTGCTCTGCGGGGAGCCTGCTTCCTCCCCTCTCTCTGCCTACCTCTCTGCCTACTTGTGATCTCTTTCTGTCAAATAAATGAATAAAATCCTTTGAAAAAAATAAACAATTAAAACCAGAAACCAAAAATGTGCCCCTTTCCTATGAGGAAAATCATGCTGGGAAGAAGCCAGGGCCTTTCAGCAGTGACATGGTTCAATCTGAGCTCTGGTGCTCAATGTAAACCAGAGGGAGAGGAACTCCTGTTTGTGGAGCAGCTGTGTGATGGCCACTTCCTTATTTCATTCCCAGACTTCAAGGTAGGTCTTGTCTATTTTGTATCATAAATAAGGAGATGACAGGGACTCAGCAGGGACAGGCACCCTGATGGCAGAGCGGGCATTATTCTGAGGTTGCCTCTCTCCATTCCTGAATCCCACATGCCCTGCACACAGAAGCGATGTGAAAGTCACCAGGTTCCACTGGCCTTGTGGCCATCACTGATTAGGATGATGGTGTATCAGGAAGGGACTCTGCCTTCCACTCAGGTCCTAAAGCCAAAATCCACTGTTGTACATGCTTCCTCCCTTTTCCTGCCTCATGCACGGACAGACTATGGGGAAACTATATCTGCCATTCCTCCCAGGTCTGTTTTGATGCTGCGTCCCCCTCCTTCGTGTGTCTGTAGCCTTCATTTTCATCCCATCTCGCAGCTGAACTACACAATGACTCTGGCTTCAACTGTGTCACACCCTTTGGCCACAGAGCCATCAGAGAAGTTTTCACAACATGTGAGTCATGTGCCTGCCTGATGACCCCCAAAGGCTCTCGCTTGCACTTGGAGCCAAATCCCTTACACCTGGCCCTGCCTCCTAAAGCAGCATGGGAAGGAGCCCTATCTCTCTTTTCGCAGCCACGTCCCATCTCCTCCTCCCCCTCCATTTCTCCAGTCCCATCAGACTGGCTTCTCTCTGTTTTGTAAACAGGCCAAACACATTCTCTCCTGGTGCGTGCGACTGCCCTTTTCTCGTTGTTCCTGTCTCCTTTCAAATGTCATTTCTGTAGAAGTGCCTTTGTGGGCCAGCCTGTTTAAATGAATCCTTCCCCCCACCCCGTCTCCGTCACTCTTCATTTCATCAGACTATTTTATCATCTCCATAACACTTTTCCCTATCTGGAATGATCTTGTTCATTATTTATTTACTGGCTTACTATCTTCCTTCCCCTTTTAGATCAGAAGCTCTAGGCGAGCAGGGACTTGCTTTTCTCCCTGTGGTTCATAACGGTACCTGGGTCCCCTGCGGCCAGTGCTACATAGGAGGCATTCGACACATGTTTGTGGCATGGATGAATATTTGGCATACTCTGTTAGAGACCCAGGGGTGTCAGGGCTGGGCCCGTGCCCTTGCATTCATTACTAGCGATGTCGGGGGGCACTTAGTCACTGTCTCTTCTGGCACGTTCCACTTAAAACCTCCATCACTGAGATTTATCTCTGAGTTTAATCAAATGTAATTTATATTGCAGGCTTCTCAGTAAATAATTGATTTGCCCTCTCTGTTGTCTTCATCACAAATACTTCTTTGTACTCTAAAGAAATAATTTAATCAGTCGATAGTATACACAGCCCTCTTGTTTAGAAGGCAGATGGAAGATAAAGCATGAGCCTTGCTCGCAACCAGAATATACCAGGACCAAAATAATCTCCCTTAAAAAATAGTCTGCAAACAAGTTGGCAACAGAGACACCCAATTAAATCCTCTTGTTTTTTTTTTCCTAATGGAGATGACCCCATGGAAGTTGTAGCTGCTGCAGAAGGAAGTTCTCGGCCAATTGCAGGCTGCGTGTGAAAACAGAAACCCTTGTCCATCCGTGGTTTAATTAACCTCTGTCTGGGTCTGAGAGCAGGCTTTCACATTCCAAGTGTTCATGCACATTGGGTGAGAGCTCCAAACTGGGGGGTTCGGCTGCCGTGGGCTGCACCGTGACCTCAGCTCGCCGAATAAATCCCATTCTGCTTCTCTCTCCTTTGCTCGCAGTCACCCACTTCGGGTGGGCAACAGGGCCTGAGCTTACAAGGATTCTTTTGTAATCCAAATCATACAAACAACTTTCCTTCACCCTCCCGTGCTTCTGCCAAAGAAAGACATCGGGAGAAGTAAATTTTGCATTTGTTTTCACATATTTGTCTGTTTTGAGCCCACACTTTTCTGGAGTGGAAGAGGGGGAGGGGAAAATAATGAAACATCAATCCTGATGCTCCACGGAGGCATCCTCACAGGGAAGAATCCATTCCTCTACTGCTTTAGGAGGGATTTTCCATATCGTATTTGTTTGTACTGTTTTTAACTGGAGACATGGTAATCGTCTGATGATGGGTGTGATTGGTTAGGTTGAAATATGTCTGTGATGTGATGGGATATTATGCAGCCACTAAGAATCATGTTACAAAAATATCAATATGGAAGAAAAGGTATAGTGCGCTGCCAAATGGAAGAAGCAAGCTACAGGCTTAGAGCATAAAAACATTTATAGAAGTGGGTGTTCATGTGTGTATACACTTAGGAAAAAGTTTAGAAGAGCAACTACTCCAGTGAAGCCATTGATACCCCCCCTGGGAGGTATTCTGAGTGACTCTCCCCCTTTTTTTCCCCTCTCCTGCATTTTCCAGATTGTAAGGTTTGAGGATGCTTCACTTTGTAACTAGAAAGGGGAAAAACAAAACAAACAAACAAAAAAAACCAGTTGTTTTAAAGAATGGAAATAGAAAAGGTTTAAAAATGTGTTATTTTTCATCGGAAAACAAGATTGTCTTCACTTGTCATCCGCTTCCAGGGTTTTGTAAATGCCTATTGTCTGCTGTGATGTGCATTTACCGCAGCGGTGGTGGGGGTGAAGGGGGGCTTCTCGAGACTTTGAGAAAAGCAAACCCCATAGTACCTCCCAGATCCGGTGGTAGTGAGGATGCCCTTGGGTGGCTGGTCACCCCACTCACTCCTGCAGACTCACCTGCCCAGGAAGGCTGGGGAATATTTGATACGTTTGACAGGGGCCTTTGCCATGCATTTGGTGAGAGGGAGTTAGCCCTGGATGTACCTTCTTGAACAGGCTTCATCTCACGGAATGTCAGCATCCCTGTACATTATGTAAGCTTTGGATGCTGCCCCGAGCCCTCCTCCTGTCACCCTTAGGCTATCGTGGACACCAAGTGGTGGCTTGCCTCTCCACATCGTGCCCCCTTGTCTTGCAGAGTACTCTCACTCAAATGCATTCATTTTGTGTGGGACTTTGATCAGGTTTCCGGGAAACTAATGGCAGACCCAGAGATCTCATCAGGGAATGCCCCAGAATCAGTCCTAACGGAGAGTGCACGTGCAGTACTGGGCAGAGCCAGGAGGTGGGCTGTGATGTAGCTGCAGCTAGGACCTCAGCTGACCCCACGTTACCCAGGGAGCTCTGCCCTGCCCTTCAGCATTGTCCTAGATCTGCAAATCAAGGCCAGGGGCTTGGACTTTAATACCCACATGTGTAATCACCCCTGTTGATTGGATGTGAGCTCCCTGGGTGAGGTGAGAGTCACTCCATTGTCTCTCCCACATATACAGGAGGAGTACGTGTTACCAAAATTGTGTTTGTTTTTCTCCTGTTACTCTGTCCTTTGTTACAGGAGGGTCTCAGCCAAAAACCAGTAAAGATAGAGAAAATTATGATTTTTTTTCTCTCCCCCAACACCCTAATTGAAGGAAAACATCATTTCTGATACCATCACATAACAAAAACCAAAACTTTGGGTCACTCAGGTGCTCAAAGAAATACTGAAATCTATACTTTAATGTTTCTGAAGAACATTTAGGCTTTTAAAAGTTATAGAGCACTTTAGTTACACGGACCTGCGGAAGTTTGTTAGTGTTACAGAACAAAACACACCAGGGAGTGAAGTGAGGGCGGTAGGACTCTTTTTGGTGGAAGGAGATTTCTTTCTTTCTTCCTTCCTTTCTTTCCTTTTTTTTAAAAAAATATTTTATTTATTTATTTGACAGAGAGAGATCACAAGTGGGCAGAGAGGCAGGCAGAGAGAGAGGAGGAAGCAGGCTCCCAGCTGAGCAGAGAGCCCGATGCGGGCCTTGATCCCAGGACCCTGAGTTCATGACCTGAGCTGAAGGCAGAGGCTTAACCCACTGAGCCACCCAGGCGCCCCTGGAAGGCGATTTCTGAGAGCCACTCACTCTAGAGCCTTCCTAAGCCAGCGCGTCACCTGGGGGAGATGAGCCTTCAGACCTGAAACTGGGTCTGGGAGACACACCTCAGAACCTGCTGTCCACAGGAAAGGGATGAAAATATTGTCAACATGAGATCCTGGCCAGGAGCTGCCCAGCTGTGCTGGGTGCTTCAAATACACGATTGCATTGATAGTAATCGTACAAGGGGGAGTGTTGCTGTCCTCCTTTGCAGGGAGAAGAAGTGACTTGCTCTGGGCTGAAAGGCTTCCAAATGTCAAAGCCAGCTGAGAATGCCCATCTGGATCCCGTTCTTCCCCCTTCCTTGCCCTGCCCTGCCCACACACCTTTGGTATTTTATCTGCACCCTCTGCCCTCCTCCATGCAGCGCTGCTCCCCTAATAGGACACTTTTGGTTGCAAATGACAGGAAAAAAAAAAGTGCTGGGGCTGTGGCTTCAGACTAGCCCTCCCCCTCCCTCCATGCTCCTGCTTCTTACCCAGCCCAAATCTTCAGAATCTCCTCCTTGAAACGTCTTCTGATTAAGTCACGTGCTGTTTGGCACTCCTGGCTCTGCCCTGTCCCAGCTCTGTCCTCTTGGGCCAGACTTTACCCTCTTAGAGCCTCAGTGTTCTCATCTGTAAGAAGAGGCTAACAATGCATGCCACGCTCAGCTGTTGTGAGGAATGAAAGCATGATCAAGAAGGATGTACGTATCCTTTAAAGCCTGGTCCATGCTTGGTCTGACACTCGTGGCAACACACGGTAGTTTAGTTTGCCCCCTGACCCGCAGGAAGAAGACACAAGCCCCACCATAAACCATTCACGAAGCCAGTAGTGTGTGCTATCCATAGGCTCTCAGGAAGCAGGTGTGGGCAAATACAGCTGTGGATGGGAAGCTAGACTGGATGGTCCCGGACAGGCCCAAGTTAGCAGGACACGCCAAGCTCCTCGGTCTCCTTGGTGGGGCTTCCGAAGGACTCACCCACAAAGAATTACAGATATCTTTACAATCTTAAAACCGGGAGGTTTCTGTTTTTGCCAACATGGAGAAAAACAGAAAGCAACAGGAAGAAGTCCTAGTAGACCTTAAATAAAAAGGAAATGAAAGGAGGACCAACTATCTGAGCGTAAGGATTGGGTCACTTGTATGAGGGTCACCAAAGGTCCCTGCTTTACACTTCACTTGTTCCTAGTCTGACTCAGCCTCTGAATCCTAGGCCAATCTTCAAAAATGCAGATTCCCAGTCTCTCAAATTAGAATCTTTGGAATCTTAGTACTTGGCTTTGCCAGGGAAGATGTCAGTGGATTCCAGATGCTCTTCATAGAGAGCTCTTTTCAGAAGTACCAGTGAAGAACATCTTTTTAAGGGAATGTGTGCATGAATAATAGGTTGAATATTATTTTGGCTCTTTAATTAGTTTACATTTTAGCAGTAATGACAGCAACCATGTTCATAAAAGCACATTTTAACAGCCCCCTAAGTGTGTTGTTCCCCTTATTCTGCTCGCTACCCAGCTAGGTAATTACACAAAATCAGCATTCTCTCCTACGCAGCCAGTATACATAATTATTTGTCCATTGCAAATCAACACCTGGATAATTGCATGATAGAATTCTAAATAAAATAAGTTATCTCTGCTGCTGGGCTCTGAAATTCCCCCCACAATCTGTTCTTAAATTGGACAACCTAACAGACAATAGAGCTCTTTCGGCAATGGGCAGAATCTTGTCCTACAGGCTGCGGGAGAAAAAAAACCTCTTTGAAATGTTCTTATCATCAAGATGGATGGCCTGGTGATTCAGATAGATATGCAGAAGGAGGGAAGGTGTCTCAGTTTGGGTATTGTGTTAATAATTCATAAGGTGATCTCCCGATTGCCTTCAGGAAGGAACATCCTGTTCCTAATTGCACCCTTATTCCCAGGCAACCAAAAGTATTTCCCAAACAGCTGGGACCATCACTCCTACTGCAATAGGCTTTGCTATGGTTAGCTTTGGGCCACTGGTGCTTAATGTGAAATATATTATTTGGGGAGGAGGAAAGTAATAAATATTTACTGAATGACTATGTTGTGCCAGGGAGTGTGCTAAGTGTAACATGTGTATTGTTTTATGTAATCCTTCTAGCTGCCCTAGAGAGCAGTGCAGTTAACCACTGTGTTCTGCAGATGGAGAAGCGGACACTCAGAAAAGTGAAATAACCTCCCCCATGTTACACACACATGAAGTCGCAGAGCTCCTGAAAGGCCACTGGACTTCAAAGTGTTAGGCACGGTGCCCCTCACTGGTCATGTGCCGATAACCTCACTTCCCTGTGCCCCACCCCCCCGCCCCACAAGGTATTGTGAGTCCTCAGTAAGATAGCTTATGAAACTGGAGCAGGCTTGTCTTCGGGGATCATCCCAGCTTTCTACTCTTCCTTCCAAATTCTGGCCCCTGTTTTATGGGCTAAATGTTGGTGTCTTCCTGCCTCACCCCCAGCCACCCAAGAAAATTCATACCTTGAAGCCCTAACCCCCAGTGTGATGGTACTGGGAGTGGGGCCTTTAGGTGGTAATTAGGTTTAGGTTAAGTCGTGAGGGTCTGCCTGTGATGGGATTAGTGCCCTTCTACAAAGAGGAAGAGAGACCGCACATGCACTCTGTCCATGGTGGGAAGACAGGGCAATCCACAAACCAGGAAGAAAGCTCTCACCCAGAACACAATCAGCCAGCACCTTGGTCTTAGACTTTCAACCCCCCAAACGGTTGTTCAAGCCCCCACCCTGTGGGGTTTTTGTTACAGCAGCCCGAACTGACTGAGACACTTCTTGAGACGTTGCAGTATCCATCTAAACCTAGAAGTGAGCACTCAGCTCACTGGGAGGAATTTGTTGAAGTTGACCTCTGCTAGACAGGGAAATACTGTTACCTATCAGAAGTTAGGCCAGGCTGAGCACAGCAAAACCCTTAGCTGGCTCTTGCATGTGCTCCTGTGGCCAGGCTCATTACAATCTGATGAGTCGGAGGGATAAAGGGAAAATCACCTTGGGTGTGACATAGCTTTTATTTATGATAGGGGCGCTTGTTAGCTGAAGCTTCTGCAAGGTCACTACCTGTGTGGGATCATCATATCACCAGCAGCGCCTTCTACTCCAAGACAGGGTCTCGGTGTTCTTCCTGACAGCAGCTTTGAGGACTGTTCAGAACGGGGGAGTTTGCTCAGTGCCCCCTGGGGACTGCTGCATTTAAATTCCGAGGATAGGCATTTCCTGGGTTGTAAGGGGAGCAGGTTTGTGATGAGGTTGAGAAAGGCTCTTCCTTAATGGCTCAATGCAAAGGCAACATTAAAATAACCGTGGGTGTGACATTGACTTTATCCCATTAGAGATTTTATTCCTTGGAGACTAAGTGAATTACACTGACAGAATGGATTTGAAATAGGGTCTGTATGGAAGGGGTGTTTAGTGACCCCTTACACTTCCCTGTAGTGATTCTGACTCTGGGAGTCCACTTGCCTCTTTTGAGTAAAGAAATAAATTCATTCATTTATTCAGTTATTTAGTAGAGCTGGGCACTGCCGGTCCAGTCTGTACCAGGCACCATGCTAGGTTCAGAAACCAGAGATGAATCAGCTCCAGCCCCCACCCCCAGTGGAGCTCAAGTGCAGAGAAGGAGGCATGAGGACAAAGTCAGTGAGGTGCCACAGATGCTGTGACAGGTGCTGTGAGGAAAATGCTGTGCCCTGGTACCTTGGTCAATAATTCCATCATAGCTCCCTATATTCTGGAATTTACAGACTAAGCAGAAGTCTGGATTTAAACAGATTATTACAAATGAGATTGAGTCCTCAGAGAATGCAAGGGGGAGTATCAGAAATGTACTATGGAGGCATTTCAGAGGGACCTCCCAGATAGACCCTTGGGATCAGAGGAGCCCTGGGCACACTGTACTGTGCTGAGGCCTCAGGTGTGGAGTGGGGAGGGGGGGTGGAGATGGAGAGAAACAGGGCAAGGCAGTGCCTTCCAGGCCCAGAGACAGTGGGGCAAAGCTGTGGAACATAGCCTGCCTTGCACACATGAGCTCCGTCTGCTAGTCACTGTCCTATGTTGCTGTCTATGTGTCATTTCTCTGACCTACACAGTGACCCAGTGTGGGAACAATGGTTATTAGCTACTCTTCAGAGAAGAAAGGCACTGTGGCAGACATGGAAGGATCTTACCCAACACAACACAATGAGGGGAATGGGTGGGAGAGCTGGGACCAGAATGCAGATCCTTGGAATCCAGAGCTCTTGTTCTGGGCCATTGAGCCCTGTTGCCTCCCAGTGGAAGATCTCAGGTCTTAGCCTGGGACAAGAGAGATTCTGTTCCTAGCTCAGCTTGCAGTAATTTTAGTTACCCCTCTGGCTTTGGGTTCTTCATTCATAGAATGATGACAATGCCTATTTCTGGTAGCCCTGGAGGAGTGAGGGGGAGAAGGTCTGAGAAGATCAGGCACAGTGTATGTGTTTATAAGGTACTTGTCTTAAGAGTAAGATAGCTGCCAGTTTGCTGCAGGCTCCATAAGGTGTCTACTCAAATATCTGTGACACAAAGTAAGATGTGGCAAGTGCCCTAACCGAATACGGAGTGAAGTCGACCAATGCCAAAGAGCTTACTGGCTAAAAGTATGACATTTATCATAACACCTGGGTTCAAACTCAGGCTGTCAGATGTGACTATATCAGATTTTCTTCTTTTTTATCATTTTTCTAAGATTTTATTATTTTTTAAAAGCAATCTCTACATCCAGGGTGGGGTTTGAACTCACAATCCCAAGATCAGTAGTTGTACGCTCTTCCGACTGAGCCAGCCAGGTGCCCTGACGATGTCAGATTTGAATAGTTTCTTCCAAGAAGATATATGCAAAGGAACAGTGAGCACAAGGAAAGATATTCAACATCATTAGTCCTGAGGGAAATGCAAAACAAAACTCTGATATCACTAAACACTCATAAGGCCGGCTAAAGCAAAAAAGACAAACAGAAATATTGGCAAGAATATCTGGTAGAGAAACTGAAATCCTCATACTTTGCAGGCGGGATTATAAACCATTACAGTCACTTTGGAAAAACTGATAGTTTCTCAGAAATGTAAACATAGAGTTACCATATGACCCAGGATTATACCTAGGAGAGAAGGGGTACTCGGGGAGAAATGATGTGATACTAGGAATCGGCAAATCCATAGACAGCAAATGGACTAGTGGTTGCCTAGGTTGGTTTCTGGGAGAAGGGGAGTGATGAAAATGTTAGCTAGCGTTGATGGCTGTACAACTCTATAAATGTACTAAAACCAGTGAATTATATTCCTGAGAAGAGGGAATTGAATGGTATGGGAATTGTATCTCAGTAAAGCTGTTATTTTAAAAATTCTGGCTCTGCTGTTGGTGTTGGTCATTGACATCATCTTCCATAAAATAGGGCAGGTGACAGAGTCTAACTTAAAGAGCAGTGGGGAGGACTACATGAGAGGTTTCATGGAAAATCTTGGCACAGTGACTGGTAGAGTGAATGGTTGAAAATTGAGAATGACAGTGTTGGTGATGTTCCTGAAGCACGTGTCCTTTCTTTTGTCCATCCAGAAGTGTAGGGTCAGTGGGGCTTTCAGCAAAACAGGCTGGGGATTCATGATGACTTGGGACGCGTGAAGACTGACCCTTACGCTACTACCCTCACATCGCATGTGTCTCCGATGGAACAGCCTTATGGCTCTGATGTCTGTTATTTATTTCTTTACTAATATAATGGAGACCTTGCTCAAGATGTGCTCATGAAAAATTACCCTTTTAATGGTGGAGCATTTAATGAGAAACCAGATTATCTACTGCATAAGTGCCCTTCATACAAATTAGCTTGGTCCTGGGTCCTAATCTAAATTGGACTCCCTACTTTCCTCTAAATGGCCTAATATTTTCTTATTAATCTCTGCCCTTGTTCACCTGAGCTGGCTCTGCCTCCTTATGAAGTGTCCTCCTTGGTAGAGCTCTGTGCCTTGACAAATGCTTCTTAAGGCTGTCTTTGTGTCTGACCCATGGACATTTTCTGGGACATGATGTGGAGGCTGGAAGCTGTTTGTTGCATTTTCAAGTTGTCTCTCCAGTGGAGTTTTGATGCTGCCAGTGTATTAGGTACCAACAGATCCAGGGCCAGGTGAGTTTTGGTACCGTATAAAGATGAGGAAGTCAGGGAGAGTGAGAAGCAATTAATCCTGTGCTTAAGAGGACAAGCTTGAAAACATAGAACACCTGCAAACCAGAAGTCTGGGCTTTGGCTCAGACAGATCTGGGTTCAGGTCACACTCAGTAGTTTTGGACAAGTCACTTGGCCTCTCAGATGTTCAGTTTAGATCTTCATTCATAAAACCCTGAATGACCACACCTACGTCTAGGATTATTTCTGGGGCTGAACAAATTGGTATAGACAATGTGCTTTGAACAGACCCTAATAAGGGCTTCCTGTACGTAGAGCTTGGAGAAGCCCCACACAGTGAAAGGGATTTGATTAGTGACTGAAATACTGTCATGTTTTGAAGAGGCAGAGACGGTATCTGGGACCCATATCCTTCCCAAGAGCCAGAGCCGGCCGTAGGCCATCCCTACCCAACTTTGCTCAATCGTGCCGAGAGAGGTGACCTGTAGGACAACAGCTGTGGTGTTGAGCCAGATGTCTGTACTGGGTGTATCATGGCAAGTGTCTTCTTTGTTCTTAGCTTTTGTCTCTGACATCCGCCCTCACAGAATCCTGAGGATGAATTTTTACATTGATTGTAGGTTCTGACTAACCATCCCTGTGTTATATCTGCCTTGTGGAATGTGATTCAAAGGCTTGAATATACCAGGAGTCAGCAAGGGTATAGTGGGACAGAGCACCAGCCGGAAATTAGGAGTCTGACTCTGCAGACATTTCTCCTTTGTGCCCTCCCTCCCTCGGCATCGTATCTTCTATGTGCTTCTTTCATTGGGCTGGTAATAGTGGCAACAGCTGCCATTTTCTGAGAACTTAACCCTGTGAATCCATGCTTCGCACTCTCTCCTATAAGTTACTATTCATCATAAATCTGAATGTGGATATTTTATCCATATTTGACAGATGAGGAAACTGAGGCTCAGCAGACAGTTTAGTTGGTTTTCAAGTGAGAAAGCCATGACTTGAAATGAGGATGTCTACCAAAGCTGCTGCCTTCTTACACAACTAGTGTAGCGTGTTGCGCATTTTAATTTCCGGTCGCCAAAATCTCGAGCTTGTAGGGGCACAGACTTTGTCTCCTACGTCTGTTGCAGTGAGTTATAGCATCTGCACTGAGGAGACCCTTAGTGAGGGACGACTGAATAAATAAGTAAACCGCAGGTTAGTGTTTTCTCAGTGGAAAAGCATTATGGAGTGTTAACTATTGCTGCTGTTTTTCCTCTGTTTTCAGCTCCAATAAATCTCAGCCACATTATAGAAAAGCCTTAGTTTGCACATCATATAGGTAAAGGGAAGTAGGCTGAGTTCTCTCTCGTGCACTCAGCTCATTCTGCCCCATGATGGCAGGCTTGATGGAGAAGGTGTTCGAAGTTCAAGTTCGTGATGTTCTGGGACATGAGCATCAGAAGACAAGAGTGGGGGCACCTGGGTGGCTCAGTGGGTTAAGCCTCTGCCTTCGGCTCGGGTCATGATCTCAGGGTCATGGGATCGAGCCCCGCATCGGGCTCTCTGCTCAGCAGGGAGCCTGCCTCCACCTCTCTCTCTGCCTGCCTCTCTGCCTACTTGTGATCTCTGTCTGTCAAATAAACAAAATCTTAAAAAAAAAAAGAAGACAAGAGTGCCCCAGGTTTTAAGAACCATAGCTGCAAAGTTTATGAAAGTTTGATTATATTAGAAATTTTAATTCCTGTGCATTCTTCTTTTTTTCTGACTGGGTGAACTTGGGACAAGCTCCTTGAATTCTGCGACGTTCGTACTCTTTGTCTAGAAAATGGATATGGTTGAGGTTTGACGAAGAGTGGGGATCAAGTTTATAAAACATCTCCCAAGAAACACTCAGCTCACAGAAACTTTACTGTCCTTATTTTATGTGGATGTATTTGAATGTCTGGTTGACATGTCCTAGCAAAATATTATGTTAATAATTACCGAGAAAGGCTGTTGCAGGATATGGGCTCACCATACCAAGTAGCCTATTTCTACACACACACACGAGTTAGCAGAAGAGATATTGTAAAACCATTTTTTGATAATTGTCCCTGGGTCATTACTTGATACAAAGCAATTATTCTGGAGTCTCACTATAAAACAGCCCATGGAACTGGGTGTAAGAAGGTCTTGGACCCTGGCCAAAGTCATATGAAATGCTGGAAATACCAAAGAGGCTTGGTGCTAATTCTACTCTAACAAGAATGTCAGACCCGAACTCTTAGTAAGTGGTGATTATTTGTTGAATACCTGATGTGTATCAAGCTCTGTTTTGGGTGCTTTACCTATGTTGTCTGATTTAATTATCTTAATGCCCCATTGGGGTTGGTTATTTTTAACCCCCCCCCTTTTTTTTTTCCTCTTGCCTGAGAAAACAGAGGATATGAGAAAACTAATTTTCCTTTGGATGGACTTAAAAGGGTAGAGTCAGAATTTGCATCCAGGAAAATTAGCCTTCTTTCCTACTCCACCCACTGGTTTGACTTTTTTAGAAACCAGAGAAGGAAGCTCAACACTGGGGATATTTAAAGACAATGGGACCTACATACCTACTTGATGAATCCTGGTTTTCTCTGTTTTTAGGTCAGGATCGCAGTGAAGCCACTTTGATAAAGAGATTTAAAGGTGAAGGGGTCCGGTACAAGGCCAAGTTGATCGGGATTGATGAGGTTTCTGCGGCTCGGGGAGACAAGTTATGTCAAGATTCCATGATGAAACTCAAGGTGCTGTGCAAACATTTTATTTTCACTATGGGGGAAGGGAGTGATTATGATCATTATGGTAAAACTTTTTACTTATTCATTTATTAGTAAATTACATGGTTCACTGATGAATCGCTGCATGTTCATTGAGAAGAGATTTCAGTCGTTACAAAAATGTTTATTGAGCACCTACTATGTGGAGGTATTTTGCTGGGGCCCAGTTTTGTAACTTCTGAGCATATCACCTTTTATTCAATGTTATCTTCGTTTCACAATCAATACCTACAAAAAGAAAAGTAAAACTGTCAAATTTTATAGTCCTTCAGATTTTATGAATCTTCACCCCTCTGTTATTTTTGAGTACATTTTAAATATTTTACCATATGAGAAATACGGTAAAAGATGCTGTGTTAAGATAAAAGCTAATTTTATTCATTCTTATCATTCCTATTAATGTTTCCAAACACTATGTAAAAGAAAAAGAAAAATATTTTTTAAAGTAATATGTAATGAGATTGTGGGATTTGGAGATATCACAGAGAGGTATCTGATAGTAAGTGCTTTAAAGAAGGCCTTTTTATTGAGAAATTGAAGAAAGAAATTGGAAAAAAATTAATATATACAATAAAATTATGTTATTAAATGGCCTTTTAAAACATATGAAAAAGAGCATCATTTGTTGCCACATTTTTTAAAAAAGATTTTATTTATTTGTTTGACAGAGAGAGATCACAAGTAGGCAGAGAGAGGGGGGAAGCAGGCTCCCCACTGAGCAGAGAGCCCAATGTGGGGCTCAATCCCAGGACCCTGAGACCATGGCCTGAGCTGAAGGCAGAGGCTTAACCCACTGAGCCACCCAGGCACCCCGTTGTTCCCACATTCTGGTCTTCATATAGTCTGTGTTTCTTTCTTTTAAAAAGAGATTTAAAATATTAAAAAAACCAATGAGTGAGCAGGAAGTCTACAAAATACCTTATGCATTTAATACATATAATGTAAGTATCCTCCCGATTATAGAATTCACAAAATGTTCTTTGTAAAATATTTTGAAAATACAGAAAAACACATGGAGAAAAATGAAAATCACCCATGATACACAAAGAAGATCGGTGTCAACATTTTTTTTAAATTTTTTTTAAGATTTTATTTATTTATTAGTTAGAGAGAGAGAGAGAGAGTGAGCACAGGCAGACAGAGAGGCAGGCAGAGGCAGAGGGAGAAGCAGGCTCCCCACCGAGCAAGGAGCCCGATGTGGGACTCGATCCCAGGACACTGGGATCATGACCTGAGCCGAAGGCAGCCGCTTAACCAACTGAGCCACCCAGGCTTCCCCGGTGTCAACATTTTTATGTATAACTTATGATCTGCCTTTGTATTTTTATGTATATGATATGAATTATAAACACATATAATATAATTGGCATTACTATTTATATAGTCCTATGTCCCTTTTTTCCTCACCTAATATTGTGTTACGAGAATTTTTTTTCATATCTTCAAATAATCCCTCAGGACACAACTTGGTCATTGTATTTATTTTTTAAGTGTAAGAAAGGAAGAACAAAAGAAAAAATATATATGTGTATATATGCAAGGCTGGCCAAGTGCCTCTAACTACAAACTGGGACAGTATCAGTAAAACACTCTCTATGTTACCTTTTCTTTCCTGTTTGCTTAGTAAATCAGAGCTATTATTTTTATTTATGCTATACAGATTGTCTCAGCAGTTTAACATGGATATCAGAGGCTAAGTGTCCTTGTAGTATGGCTGTAGGAAACATCATTTTTTAAAAAAAATCTTAATTTTCTTCTTTTTTTAATTTTTAAAAGATTTTATTTATTTATTTGAGGGAGAAAGAGAGTGAGCATGGTCTGAGGGGAGAGGGATAGAGAATCTGAAGCAGATTCTATGCTGAGCACAAAGCCCAACGCGGGACTTGATCCCATAACTGCAGGATCATGACCTGAGTGGAATCCAGGAGCCAGACTGAGCCACCCGGCCCCCCCAAAATCTTAATCTTCTAAACAGTGTACCTGTTATTTTTTTAGCTCTTACATAACCAAGCTTTGTTTTAATGGTTATGTACCTATTATAAAGTATACTAGAAAAAGGTTTTAAGGATACCCAAATCATGATTTCAGAGATTATCACATTGCAAAAGGTTAATATTTTCCCTTTCTTTCTTTCTTTTTTCTTTCTTTCTTTCCTTCTAATTAAGCAATGTTATGAGATTTTAGAGCACTCTACTAATGAACTGTCTTCTGCTAAACTCCAGTCTGATTGATAAGTAGATAACAAAGTCTGAGAAGAGGAAATCTAAAGTCCCGCCTTAGGACTGATAAATGCTGGAATGAAGGACGTGACCAGGATACATGGCCACAGTGGGCATCCTTGAAAAAGACGGACTGTCGCCCTTGGTTTGTGGAGCAGTTGGATAACTGTATCCCTTCCTATTCCCACCAGCCCCCATCCAGCCCCCAAGCAGGACCTGTGATTCACACATGAGGTCAGACCAGAGGGCAGCCTCTCTAGCAGTGGGCATGTTGCAGAGAGAACCCAAAACACACTGAGCCCAGAGTCCTCAGACTCCTATCAGACTCCCATCAGATAGAGCCACACCTTCTCCCCCAAGGAGACCCCACTCAGGGATAGGGATGAAGGCCAGGATCTTCATTTTTGCTCAAGGTCCCTCCTTACTGAGTATGAGGCCAGGCAAATAGAGATTTTCTCCTGACAAATATTTATTAAAGGACATCAAGAAAATTCTCCCAACAGCCCGGTTCTCACCCAGAGCCACAAGTAGGTCTACTGAGGAGCTGATGCTTCTTCTCCCGGCCTCCTGGTAGATAGCCACTCACCAGGCACGTGTCCCAGAGCACCCTGTCGGCCAGCTCCCTTCATGGAAGCGCTGAGGACTAAGGGGCTTGGAGCAGGAGTCTGCCTGTGCTCTCTGAAGCGTCTCTGTCCACCTTCACGGTGACTCAAGCTAACTGGCCCAGGCCTGACAATGGTTGCTGACTTGGAGCGTGTGCGTGTGTTACCTGCCGTGAGCTGCCCCATCTGTCACCCCTCAGAACTGTGAGGTCCCCAAAGCCCTGAGAATTTGTCCTGCCATGACACACTCCTGTCAGATACACGGAGCTCGTGGAGGGGTTCTTGGTTCCCAGACAATTGTGTTTCATTATTTGCAAATCGCTGAGAATGTTGACATTTCAGCTCCCAGTGGTTTTTCGTTAGGAAACAGAAACATAAATGATCGATTCTCCATTTGGCCACCTGCCCAGGAAAGAAAGAGGCAGAGAAGTACAAAATGCCTGTTAAACCTTGCAAAAGGGTGCACTTGTTCACGTTAGGCCATATGAGAAATAAAAAGAAAATCTGCTTTCCTTTGCTAGACTCTTTAAGGTTGTACCTTTTCCTGTTTTAGAGAGTTTTCTTCTGGATTGTAAAGATTTAAGAGGGGAAATCATATTCCAAGTATGTGCGGGCTGTCGCCAGTCCTGCAGCAGAACACCATCATCATCGTGTTTTAATTTAGAGTCACCATAAGCATTTTCCCATCTATCATCTCTTTTGATCTTGTGAGATAGATATTAGCGTCTCTGTTTTATAAATAAGACATCTGAGGTTCATAGATGTTAAAGGATTTGCCCCAGAACTTTCATTTAACCTGTGTTAAGCCAGAATTTCAAACCTCGGTCTCCGGATGTCCAGTGTCTGATAAGACACAGTTTAATGCTTAATTATATTCTTTTTTTGTATCTCTGTTTTATTTATCTTGGTTGCCCAATGAAATTTTAAGCACTTTCTGGTAAGTTACTACCCAGAACCCACACATCATTGACTTTACAAGGTAGTCAGCTTTCAGAGTCCTTGGGCAAAAGGGTGGTGGTTGAAACTCCAGGAGGGGATGAGGTCTCCCAGAGACGATGCCTGGAGGGCCAATTACAGAGCTCTAAATATGTCAGCTGGGGTCCTCTAAGAAGCAGAGCTTACCCTGGCTAGGTGAGATGAGGACCCTTGAATGAAAGAGCCACTTAGAAAGGGTAGGTAAGGTTAATAAGTAAGGGAACAAGGGATGGTGAAGCTCTCAGGAACCTGCAACAGTAGAAAGCAGCCACCACCCTGGAAGGAAATATATTTACTGAAACCCACAGAGAGCAGGATTGAGGAGGAATCTACTCCCTCACCAATCTAAAAGATAGGCACTGCCAGAGCTGTAGGACAAGGAAGGAAAGATGTGTTTAGAATACCCTGAGCTCTCTCCCCAACCACCCTCTGAATTCCGGCCCGTCTTGCCATGGTGGAACCCAACTGGAATCCAGAGGGCAGGAAGCCCAGAGGACCAGGAAATGAAGTCCACAGGGGCCAGGCTCTGGGCACACAGCGGAGGAGAGGAGAATATTTAATTCTTTTTTTTTTTTTTTTCTTTTTAACTGGGAAAAGTAAGATTTGGGGTTAGTTTTTTTCCAAGGCTTCTATAGCTAATAATTGGGATGGTTGGAGTTAGAGACCAGTTTTGTTGTTGTTGTTGTTGTTGTTTTAATCATAGAATGTTCTGGAATAGCATTGTAGGTTTTCAGCCATCCATGCCCGAAACCCGTTGTGTTTTCCTTCCTGCTTTTCAGGATCCAGTGAGATCACAGCCATCCCATTATGTGCATGCACTGTGCCGGGTAGGGTTTCTCAGAGCCCCCTCCTGGGCTTTCCCTTATCTCATCCTCAGGGGACTAGCTGGACAGGGCAGCCAGTTAATCCTGCCTGATGCGTCTGACCCTTTGTGCGTCACTTCCTTCACGGAAATACTACCTATGTGTGACTCCCTGAGGGATGTTTGTGTCCATCATTTCACAGGTGTCTGGCACATGGCATTGCTTCGTAGTAAGAATGTTAGTACCCATAATAATGATAACGGTTACTCACCCAGCTCTCCAGACTTGCGACACCCTGTGCTAAGTGCTGTATGCATGTACCTGTTTTCAATATCTGAATACCCTTATGCGGTAAGAAATGTGATTATTTTCATTTAAAGTTCCCCTTCACTATGGAGTCTGGGAGCCGATGGTTCCACCTGGCTGCAGAACACTTCTGACATATCTGTGGTATATTGTGTAATCATTTCTTTCTTTTTTTTTTTTTTAATCTATGTTTTCCCCCAAAAAAGCTCTTAAACAAGGTTATAATAGGAGGAAGCCCAACATAGGAATCTGGAAGATCGCTATGATCTTGACTTTTCTCTCCATCTTATTAGTTCCTTGAGGTTTCAGGAGGTCACTTCAGCCCCTGGTCTTATGTTTCCTTATATGTAAACTAAGGGAGATGATTTTTTACTTTCTAGGATTAGGACATGGGCTACATTATATGACAGGGAAGAGAACCTGTAGCACATAAGAGTAGGTCCCCAAGAAAATGCTTGACTGTGTTTTCCAGATTTCCAGCAGTGACTTAGGTGGCTAACGTGAGGCACAGAGACCCGAAAGGCACCTACCGCCACATCTTCTGACCACCCCCCACCCCAATTCCGAGCTGTCTCCTGGACCTCTGCTGGTTCTGCATCCCGGCAGTGAATAATCTTGTGGGGAGATGAGACCGTGAGGTGTGCCGTCTGCTGGCAAACTTGCACGGCCTTAGCACAATTTTTCAGAGCTTGACTCGGGGTCCTGTCTCACAGGAGAAACGGGCTTGATAAAATTAGAGTTTTATTTCCCCAAAGACAGCCCTGCACGGATAGTCCTTACCTCTTTCATTTGTCATGGAAAGCCACCCCCAGCAGCCCCAAGCAGAAATGCTCCTGGAACGCATGTGTGGGCTCTTTTCATTCCGTCCGTCCCCTTTTATGTCAGCTGCATTCTGTTATTGGAGGTGGCAGTAATTCAGGGAGCTGAGGACTGTGAGGACTGTTTTGGGGATGGAGATGTTGGAGCAGCTCTCCTTGATTGGAGGTGCTGCCCTCTCCCCACCAAGGACTGCGATGTTCTCTCCTAGGAGGAGTTAACAGGAAGGAAGGACTCCCCGCTCCTTTGACACAGTCCCTCCGGTCCTCCCTTTACAGTGGAGCTACTTCTCGTTCTCTTTCTGTGTTACGTCTGGAGATCCGAAGGTGGAGGTCCAGCTACAGATAGGTGGCCACATCAGGTGTTTGATTCCAAATCCTGCCGAGAACCCAGCATTCAAAGTGAATTCCCAGGGTTCAAAGTCCGGCGGGCCCACTCTCTGAGGCAGGGAAAGTCACTTCCCCTTTCAAGTGCCTGCTTGAGGCTGAGCTCCATTCTCAATACTGGGCATGTAGGATGGATAAAACAGAGTTCTGGGCACAAATGAGCTTTGGTTCTATTGGGCAAAGGCAGATGGTCACCAGATGAACCAATAAATATGTCAGATGGCAGTAAGGACCCGTGAGGAAAAGGGAACCATGGAGGTGCAAAGGGGGAGGGGTTCGGAGAACCCCAAAAAGATGGCTTTAGAAATAAGAATTATGCCCCGGGGCTGCAAAAACCTACTTTGGCCATTCTCCCCAGGTTCCTTAGAATCTCCCCTCAGTGAATTCACGGGAAAGCAAGCTGTACATTGAGGACTCTAGAAACCTCTGGTTAAGCCAGACAGTTACAGAGACAGAGGGCTTAGCTTTGGGGGGTGAGTCACTCTCTTCAACTATTTAGAGGACAGGCAGTGCAAGAGGGTTCTCTAGTCACTGAGCGGCAGTCCTGAGGGGCCGAAAGAGCAATGCTGGGAAGGGTTACGTAGAGAGGTTTTTGGCTTGCTAGAAAGAAGCCACCACATGAAGGATTAAGTGCCCCCTGCAGCGGAAGTCTGGAGAGCTGAGTTGTAGGCTTAGCTCTCCGCCAGCCCCCAATGCCACCTCAGCACGGCTAACCCCCACCTCACAGACATCACTTTCCTCACCTGTCAGCAGGACACATGGAAGACTTTCTCTAGCTCTGACCTTCTGTAGGTCTGCAAGGGTGTAAGTGGCACTCAAGAATGAACGGGTGACTCAGGAGGGAGTGGATTTCCTGCTAGTAGGTCCCCAGACAGGAACCAGAGCACAGAGTTTTAGGGACAGTCATTCATTTACTAGAAGAAGTTAACTTTCATGACATCCCTGTAGTGCTGCAGGCACCGTACTGGGTACTTGATGTAAATTTTCATTTAACTCTCTCCCCATGCAAAGATAGTGTTTACACTTGAGGAAGTGGCAGTGAGAATTAAGTCATTTGCCCAAGATCACGGAGGGCCAGGAGCATAAACCAGCCGTCCGGATTGCACAGAACATTTCCGGTACCCACAGTGAGGGTAACCAAACAGCCTCAAAGGGGGTGCCCCGTCCCTGTGCCTTCTGGCCATCCCTGTTCTGAATACCGCTGCTTCTCTGACACAGGGGTCGTAAACATGCTCTTCTAAGAGCACGGGTGACTTTTATCTCCCAGAAGCATGACATCATGCTGATTTTCGACTTTCCTACTCCTAGAAGCCCAGAACTATAACTGCTGATAATTGGACTTGATCTTGCACTCAGGGCAGTCTGATAGCGATGACAGGGTTAGAAGCTCCAAAACACTTAATGCAGATCTCGTGTCCTCACCCTTTGAGTGACACCCTCATATGAAGCCCATGCTTCCCTGTCACTGGCCACCACAAAAGCTAGTTTAAAAAGCAAGTGTCTTCGCCCTTAACTTAAATCATATCAACTGTGGGAGATCTCTGGATAGCACATTCATCCTGGAAGAATGACAGAGTGCCTCTTCCCTCCAGGGACTGTCCTGGGCACCAGGGATAGAGCAGTGAGCAGAGCAACACCCCTGCCATTTGTAATGTTTGCCTTCTAACTGACTCGAATACGTAGCTTTGGTTTATAAAAAGTTTGGAAAAGTGGGGAGACAGGGGCATTGATCAGTGGAATGTGTTTGGTAGGTACCTTCCTACTGTAAAGGATAAAGGAAAGCAGAAAACTTGTGTGGGTAAAAACTGCAAACCGTAAGCATGTAACTCTGGTGATCGTATTTTTTCCAGACAAAAGGAGACATGCAGTCTGGCCGTGGTTTTTATTTTCTTTCTACTCTCTAAAATTAATTACAGTGAAAACTGTCTCCAGAAGTAAAGATAAAATCACATTTAGGAATATATTCTGCGACTCCTCTTTATTTAATAGGTTGAAACCATATACAGTATGAAGCCCAGCAACATATTATTAATAAGAGGATCATATTGTATTTATCTTAGGGTCTTGGATTCTGAGCTGATATCTAGGTATAAGGGAGGCGTTCTGTAAATCTTAGGTAGTCATGTGAATCAGTGTTCAGCTGTCTGTTGATACAGTGTTAGATAAAATGTTAGGGTACCCGTTACCCTAAAATATCGAGAGGAGGCCAGCACACCGGGGAGGGAAGCATGGAAGGGGCGAAAGCGAGAGCAGTATGAGTGATTGGTGGTATTGGTAGGTGGCATACTGCCACTAGGACTGGAGGGAATCTTCACGTGTACACACTCAAGTAAAAACCGTGTCCTTCTTTCAACAGGGCGTTGTTGCTGGCGCACGTTCCAAAGGAGAACACAAACAGAAAATCTTTTTAACCATCTCCTTTGGAGGTATCAAAATCTTTGATGAGAAGACAGGGGTAAGTAAAAGAACCACATGGCATTATGAAATTGCATCCATTGACAGATGTGCCCTTAAAAGCCTCCACTCTCTGGGCAAGAATATCAAACAAGCATAAAAACACCTAAAGCGACTGACAAACTTGATCAACTGTGATCGTCCATCAAAGGGAGGCTCTTCCCTGACTTGGCCACAGTGTTTCTAACGGTGTGATTGTGATGAAAGTGTCACACAGTCCGGGAATCTAACGGGAGACTGATGAGCTTTGAAGCGTGGTGGGTAGTGTGACAGCTGAAGTTAAATTTCTTTGTGTGTTGGCAACTTTAATGACATGCATCCTAGAGGGACACATGAATGTCTTTTGACTTGGTCAAAGCCTCCAGAGTCTCCTGAGTTTAGCCTGTGCCACCTTGCAATTGCTGTAATCGACAAGAATGGAGTTTTCAGTCTTGGAAAAATCTGTCACCGCATGAGCAGGCAATGTCAGGGCTGATGTGTTTGTTGAACCTGCCAAGGAAGTGGTGTGTGTTTTTGTCAACCCCCCCCCAGCAGCAGTTAGCTCACACACTCATCCCCAGCGCCGCCCTGACATTGGTAGTCCTGTTCACTGACGATAAGGGAAAAACAGAAAAATGTTCTCCGCTCTGTTTGGTCCAGAGAGCAAGAGTCAGATGGATGTGGCTTTTTCCTTTTATCCCTTCTGTGTTTTACAGCTTATAAAATATTTTATATATATCACCTCCCTTGCACTTCCCAAGTTAATTTTCAAATGTTGTAGGTGCCAGGCTCTACCAGCGAAGTTATTCAACCTTAGTCATTTTGCATTATATTTTCTCCCCTTGATTCTGACTCCTATTGGGATCCCACATGGGTAGGAGGATGATAATTTAACGGTAAAAATGGGTTTTGAAGAGAAGTCATTTTTGAATCATTTGAATCAGGATAGATATTTGTCTGCCCAGATACATAGCAGCATGATCCACAGTGACCAAAAGGTAGAACCCATCAGCGGATGAGTGGACACGGAAAATGCAGTGCCTGCCTCCGGTGGAATATGAGTCCACGGAAAAAGGAAGGAAATTCTGACCCGTGCTACTACATGAAGGAAACTTGAAGACATGCAAAGTGAAATAAGCCAGTTATAAAAAGGCAAATTCTGTAGGATTCCACTTCTGTGACATATCTAGAGAAGTGACATTCAGAGAGGCAAAAGTGGAATGGTGATGGTGAGGGCCTGTGGCAGGGGTTGGGGGGGAGGGGGCATGTGATGAAGAGTGAGTGTCTAGTGAGTATGGAGTTACCATTTGGGAAGAAGAAAAATGGCGCTTGTGATGGATTGGGGGGGAGGGTCACTGTACAACACTGTCCATGCACTTTATACCCCTGAACTCTATGCCAAGAAATACTTAGAATGGTAAATTTCTAGTTATGTGAAGTTTACCATTATCAAAAAGCTCGTGATAATAACTCCCCTTCATGAGGATCTACTGTGTGCTACGTGCATATCAGTCATGTTACATACATGATTCATTTTTGCCCTCACAGCAGTCTTATGGGAAAAATAATAATAACAATTAATTCATCAAGCACATAATATGTGCCAGGCATTATTGTGAACCCTTTGTAAGTAGCAACTCTGTCATCCCTCACGACAGCCCTGTGAGGTAGATGGGAAATACCCTCTCCAGTTTATAACTGGAGATACTGAGGAGAGGAATGCAATCACCATTTATTGAAAGTAAGTGGTGGTCGGAGACAGGATTAGAATCCAGGTTAGTCTGACTTGAGAGTCTTCTCACTCAGCCTTGATGCCAGTTATCTCTCGGGATAAGTGACCTTGTCAAGGTTATCAAGCAAGTAGGAGGCAGAACTGGGATTTGGCCTCCTGTTGGCCCAAATCGTTGTCAGGGCAATTGAGCTCTCTGTTGTCGAGAGAGGCGGGCATACCTGGGGATGCCTTGGGAAAAGGGAGTTTAGAATGAGGGCACGAGCACCAGGAGTAGAGGAGCTTGAACACCACAAGAAATAAGAGCCTAATGAAAGCCTCCCCTGCCTTAATAAAAGGACCGTTTCTGAAACCAGAGAAGTTTTTCCTTCTCTTGGGGAGACTACAGTTTGGGGACCTGTGTTTAGTCTTGAACCTCACACTTGAGAAAGGATACAGGCAAATCAAAGAGTGTCCTGATGAGGGGGGCCAAGACCACCGGAGGACTAGAAACTATATTGAATCAAGACTTACCAGCACAGGTGTAGCCTCCTGAGCTACACACAGGAGGCAGAGAGGTGTGGGCTTGTAGAAACTGGTAGGATGTCATTGGTCCCCTTAGCATCTTAATTGGAGGGAGACCAGTAATGTGTATCGAGCATAACCGAGAGATTTATATGCCCAAATACTATGTCATCGTCTCTCTGGTCTACCTGCCCCCATGACAGCTGACATAACCGAAGGAGTAGGAGTGAGATGGGGTATCAGATACTTTATCTTGTCCAGGGACCATGTTTTCGGGCACTGCTGTTCCATTATGTAACCCACCATCAGATAAGCTGTGCCCAGTGGATCGTTAAAATCCCCATCACCGAATTATAACTCATGAAGGGAGGTAGTTTATATTAACTGAGATCTAAATCCTCAGTCAAGGGTAGCTAACCTGGCTCCAAAGAAAGATACCACCAAACTCTCTCATTGCTGTTTTTGATTCTTCAGCTGGACACAAAAGAGAACAACAGTAAAATCATTATTTTAGCTCAAAGCATTTGACTTTGGGGTGGGGAGGAGAGTCTGATCCCTGGTGGAGAATCAGGGAGAAGGCAGAGTTAGATGTTTTCTATTTGGCTTACTTCACTCTAGTTCTGTTTGATTCACATTAGGCCCTGGCTTCTGCAACCTGAGCTTGTTGATATGTCTCCACACAAGTCTAGAGAAAGCTAGTAGAAGGGGTTGAATGTGTCAAAGCCTGAAGCAGAGACAGCAGAGAGCAAGACACCCCCTATTAATAGCGTTCATCTCTCCAAAGAGTTGTGTGGTAGCAGAAGGAACTGACTTGTTCTGCGTGACCCAACAGATAGTACCAAGATCGGGTGATGCAAGTTTCTTTGAAACGGTACGGGTTTATGAGGAGGAGGAATTTTCTACCAGATAGATGGACCACCTTCTGTGCTAGCGAGTTCCCCATCACTTAGGATTGTCCAAGCAGCAACTACATGATGGAAAAATTCTGGAAGAAAGTCAAGTACAGCATGAAGTATTGAACAAAGTCACATCGAAGTTGAATCCTGAGACTAGATTTAAAAATCTGTTTCTTCCTTAAAGTCATCCCTATTGATGTGATTTATCTTCAGACAGATGGGGGTTTTTCAACCTCCATTGGCGTTTGTGAGCAGCAACAGTTTACTAAACCTTTGTTGTCGCCCAGTAGGGGACCAGCTGAATTGTGCAGGATAAGAGTTTAAGTGAAGTATTTTGTCCTACATATCAAGGAAATGGAAAGCTGGGTTTTTGTCATTTGGAATGACAAATTTTAGTTGTTTATCATATCTCAAGTATTCTCAAGCTTGACTGTGGGTTTTTTTTTTTTTCCAAACCAAAAAAAGAAACATTTGCAGAACGTGACAATAGCTAGAATTTTAAAATCCAAAAGCTGTCAAAAATGTTTTGATCCCAATTAAAGAGACCCTTTGCAGCAATTTACACCTTGTCTGGAATTTCAAAGGGTTCTTGATCCCAATCCTTACATGAGTAAATTCTGTTTTATTATTAGCATATTGCAGGGAATAAATCAATATTGAAAAGCTGTTCATATTTTCAGATAGCTGGATATTGATAATGTGTCAGAGGGATCAGTGTGAATGCAGAAAATGTCATATATAAACTCATTGTTACTGGTAATAGTGGGAGCTGAAGCAAATCAGGAGTGGATGTGGTTTCACATCAATGTCACTAGGTCCTCAAATCAGACAGGAGTGAAGTCATCTTCCTTGTGCAGATAAAGAAACTGAGATTTTGGGAACATCTCTCTTCTAACTTGGCTGTAGATTCAGAACAAACCTTCGATTTCAAATCTTCTGTCTTTCCGGGGAAACTCATTGACTTCTCTCTTGATGTACAGTTTTATTCCATAGAATTGCTATAGCTTTTTGCCTTTAAAAAATCATAAATATTTTAGGACCCTGACAATAAGTCTGTTTCTCAAGACAGAGGGCAGTAGTCTGCATCTTTTCAAGGTGATGTAATATCTTGTTGCCATAATCACATGTAAATACTGCTTGTTCATTTGGTTTCGCCAGCCCTGATTTGGTACTGTAGATGTACCCTCTGAAGTATGTCACAATTCTGGGAAGTAGGTGCAATTGTTATCACCATTTCACAGCTGAGAAAACTGAAATCCAAATTAAGTCCCACAGTAAATTAAGTAGCCAGAGCTGAGAGTCAACCCCAGGCAGCCTGGCCCAGAAGCCTTGATGCTAGTCAGATAGCACTCATATAACATACCTGCCTTAGTCTGTTTGGGCGCTCTAATAAAAATACCACAGAGGATTCAGCTTATAAATGACAGACATTTCTTTCTAACAGTTCTGGAGCTGGGGAGTCAGATATCATGGCCCCAGCAAATTCGTTCGTCTGGGGTGAGGGGAGAGTCCACTTCCTTATAGTAGGTGCCTTCTTGCTGCATGTCCTTACTTGGTGGAAGGGGTCAAGATGCTTTCTAGAACCTCTATTATCCCGACACTAATCCCATTCAAAAAGGGCTCCACTCTTTTGACCTAATTACCTCCCCAGGGCCCCACCTCCTAATACCATCCCCTTGAGGGCTAGAATTTCAATATGTGAATTTGGAGGGGGAAGACATAAACATTCAGACCTTAGCAATGCCAGATTTTATAAATGATGTGCTTTTATATATACTAGAGCAGATTCAGTATTCTCTCTGTTTTATTGTCACCATTACTCATTTTCATGCTGATGACCTTTCCTGAGGGAAGGTACAAGGAGTGGAGTTAGCACCGAACTGTCTTACGGATGGAATGTTGGCCGTGTGACCGGTATGTGGTTGGGCAAGAACAGATCGGGTGCCCCTTCTATGCCACATGATGCCCCGTTTCCCTGAGGATTCAAAGATGGACGAGACATGGTCCTTGCCCCTGAGCTGTTCACAGTCTGGTTTTTACCAGACTCATAAAGGGAACTGACGGTTGCTGAGATCCAGGTGTGAATGGAGTTGTCAGGGCTCAGGGGATCAAGACCAAGCTTTGCCTAGCCTATTCAGGAATTTTCCACAGAAAAGGGCACACTGACGTGGCAGTGGAGGAGTGAGCTAGAGAGGAACAGATAAGGAAGTCAAGGAATTTCAAACACTATTTCCAAATGCACGGAGGTTTTAAAGAGAAAGATCTGTGTGTTCTGGCAGGCAGGCAGAGGGGGAAAGAGAAGCAGGCTCCCTGCCGAGCAAGGAGCCCAATGTGGGATTCAATCCCAAGACCCTGGGATCATGACCTGAGCCTGACCTGAGGCAGAGGCTTAACCCACTGAGCCAGCTAGGTGCCCCCTGCCCCTGCAGAAAGTATTTCTTGAGCACTTCTGTAAACACACAGATGAGCAAGGCCGTATCTTTTTGTCACTGTTGTCTATCTAGTTAGCACAATGACGTCCACATAGTAGGTGCTCTGTAACACTGCACAAAAAATAAATTGACTCAGTGATTAAGAATCAGCAAATGTACGCAGAATTACTAGGGCATAGCAGAGGAGAGGTGCAGAGCGACCCAGGATTGAACGTTCTCATCATAGAGGGCTAATGATGTTTTACATGCAATGGTTGCTCGTAAATTTCAGGGCTAATTTAATAATGTACTCTTCAGTGAAAACCAGATGTCCCTTTTCTTGTATCCCATGCTTCTTTCAGTTTGAACTGGATGTTTTGAGTGGGGCTTGAGGAGAGCAGTTCAGGAAGAGGAAGGAAAGTGGGCCTGGGAAGGGGAGACAAGGAAGAAGATGAAGGGGCCATAGAGCAGAGTGCTGGGACCTGGGAGTCTCTGGAGCATCCCTGAACTACTGAAACACGACACACAGTTCTCCCAAGACTACTTATGAACTAGCGTGTAAGCAGGACAGTTTGGTTTCCAGGGTGTTCTTGTGTGTCCTCACTGGCCACCCAGCAGTTCTGGAGGGTTTTACTGTTGCCTTTTACAGATGAGTCTACTAAAGGTACAGGGGGCATGAGTGGCTTGCCCAACGTGATTATGTGTAGGAATGGAATTCAAGTTCACATTTTGTAGCGCCCAAGCTTGATTCACTACTTCATTGGTTCTTTCCTTGTACTGGGTGTTTTGGAACTTTATATCGGCAATATGTGGTTACAGCTTTTGGAGGAGAGGGTCCTAATGCACCCATTCATTTATTAGGGACCAAGGATGCTAGACATGCTACAGAGTATAGGGTGGTCACACACAACAAGTGTTTCCTGTGCTATATGACTTTCACATGTCTCACTAGACATTCATATAGATTAACAAACCTGTTTATAATGAACTGAATCTAAAACCTAACTCTGCATACAAGCAAAGCACATCCATAATACTGAATTTTCCAGAAATGCAACTGAACTACAAGAGGGGAGTGCTTGGTTTTGCCAGACCCTCATTAAGAGCTGTTCACCATTTTGGAAATCCATACCACATGATGCCCTTCAGGTTTGAGTTACCAACATGGCGCTGGTTTGCCAGTTTCATGGTACCTGTCATGTTCGCTGTAACTTGACTCATTTGACCCTTCCTTAAAAATGTCAGATGATGCGGGAGAGAGCATCTGCAATATTGAAGTGAACACTTCTTAAACCCAAATTTATTCATTATAAGAAAATGTAAACATATAACAATGTCCTTATATTCTTCTGTTATAGTTGTAACCAAGCGTTTATATGTAGACAGTCACATTATTTTTTTGTCCAAAATCATCTTTTATTTCTTTGTGTTATAATTAGGACATTTTGATGTGCTTGAACTTTATGTTTGTGGATAGATTATATGATCATTTATAGGCAATAAAGGAAGGCTTATAAAATATTTGCTATAAAAAGAAGGTGTTTGATTAGAAAAGATTAAGAATTCCTGTTTAGACCAGGCCACAATTTTCATTTGTTTATTCATTCATTCAGTCAGTCATTCATTCATTCATTCCACAAGTGCTTTTTAAGTGAAAGGGGCATTCTAGTTGGTGGATAGGGATGAATCAGCCTGAAACCATTCCTTTGTGGAACTTCTGGTGTTGGAGGTAAGACTATAGATAAATAACTAGAAACTGAAGGCAAGAATAATTAATATAGTAAGAGAAAGATGAAAAGTATGAGAGTTTTAAAAAACTATTTCTTCTATCTGAAAAAATGTGGAATGATTTAGGAAGAAAGAGCTAAGCCTTGAAAAATGGACAAGATGTGAAGTTGGGGGTATTGGGAGACCAGTGTCCAGGCAAAGGGAATTATAGGGAGTGTTTACTAAGCCCATATAGTGGGAAAGTCATGAAGGAGAGCAGGCATGGGGAAAAGTGAGATGTCTATTATTCTGGATCTGAGGATGGGTAATAGCTATCAGTGTAAGAGAAAATGGAGAAGGTAGGCAGGGGCTAGATCATAAAGCCTGGAATGTCAGATGGAAGGGTTTTGGTTGAACCATGCCCATTATAGCACAGATACTATTCAATGTACAGAGAAGTAGTTACAGTGACTATAAGGCCACCCTTAGTTCTTAAGATGACTTTGTGCAAATCAGGAGCAGGTCCTTTTCTTTAAGAGTCATTGCCTTTTGTTAGGAAATTGTTGCGATACATTTTTGGTGACTATTGCGTGTCTCATTCCCATGGGAGCTGTGCAGTATACACCCTGCCCATCTGTATGTGGCAGATGTGTGGGTATCATCAATGGATGAGCAGAAGGCTGGAGCTACCACATCTTGTCATTTGCTGTGCAAACCACATGCTGCCCAGCTTTTATGATTTTTCTCAAGGCAGCCCCTCCACCCTGAATGTCCTTTGCCCTGTTTTACACAGTAAATACCTCATTTTTCAAGGTCTTGTAATGTCCACAGTAATACCAACAGTTAAATTTATTAAGACCTTTCTTGGGCAAAGTGGTTCCTTCAACCAAGTTTACGCATTTCCTCCTGCCTACAGGATTCATTTCGAGTCTTTCAGAATCCACAGCCCACATTCCTTGCCAGTCTGATACAGGCACCAGAGAGTGGGTGGGGTGGAAGGAACATGAACTCAAGATGCAGACTATCATGGATTTACTCTTAACCAATTGCATAATTGTAAAATAATTTTTCTTAATGACCTTGAGCCTCGTCTACTCATCTTTAAGATGGGAATAATAAAAGTACTTATGTCTTAGGGTTGGGACAAGATTAAATGAGGATTTAATCCCTTAAGACTTAGGATAGTGCCTGGTATATACAAAGCTCTAGATGTCAAATGATTTTATATCATTACCTGTATTGTCTGTCTTTGGTACAGACCTTCTTATGTCCTCTTAGCAGAATGAAGAAATCCTTTCATAATGTTCCTGCAGTATCCTCTGCTCTCCTTCATCATAGCAGACCGACACACTCCACGAGGTGCCTTGACTCACCCGTTGCTGTATCTGTAGGGTCTCTCATAGGCCCTGGCATGCGGCAGAAATGCTAGTTGGACACTGAAGGAAGGAGGGAAGGCAATCAGGGAGGAGTGGAACAAAAGAGAAGGAAGAAAGGTACAAGGAAATACTGAATAAGTCAACTTATAATGAAATGCTAATTATCTGGGCCAGATCTTGGAACCCAAAATGCTCATTTTGCCATGCAGGCATTGTTCCGGGAAAGAACAATGTACGTGGTTCACAGTTAACCCAGCTCTGGGATGTCCTGGGTGGAAGGTGCCTTGTGCAGTGACTAACCTACTCATTTGCAAATGAAAAAACCTAGAACCTAAAAAGAAGTGATGGCTGACTCCTCTCCCCCACCCCCATCCCCCCTCTCCTCCACCCTCTGCAAATCACAAGCAAGGGGCCCAGGATTGAACACCCCTCGGGGCTCCCCCAAGTCACTCTCTGATGCTCACAAAACAGGAAATAGGCAGCTGCTTCTTCCATCCCTGGGCTTCCTTATTTTGCCTTTCTCTCCTCCTACAGTAGGCTCCCTCTCTGCTGTCTCCATGCTCTCTCATTGCCTCCCAGACACTCTGGTGCCTGACAGCAGCCCCAGATCTATTTTATTATCAAAGAGACTGAACATCTAAGGGGGAAAAATTGGGTCTCTGTATGATTAGTGTCTTGTTGGATGATACTGGATTTTAATTTATCACAATAAAGAATCAATTTATATAGCTCAAAACCAACATATTTTTAGAAATTGGTACTATGAGGAAGCTGCCTTGGGAAGATCATTTTGACAGGGTATAATTCATGATTGGGGGGAGGGTGGCGGGAAGGATGTCCCGATTACCCTGGAAAGTGAAACCATGAATGTTTTCAAGCAGATCTGGTAAATTCAGAAATTAATATCTTTCCCTTAATGAATCATTTTTATCAATTTTGGTCTTTCAGGAGGTAAAGAGGTAACGTTTTCTTGGCTAGCTGCTTTGACATGCTGGGTCGCATTTCTTTCAATCCCCTAAGGACTCAACCAAGGAATTATTATTTTTCCCATTAAACAGATGAGGAAACTGAGACCCCGAGAGGTGAAGGGACTTGTCCAAGGCCAAATATCCAACCAGTTGCCCAGCTGGGAACTGCCCCACCCCCCACCCCCCTGCATGGCACAATGGCCAGGCCCATGTTCTTTCTGGTTCCTGGTAGTGGCATCTCCCCGATTCAAGGGTCAAGTGGCCAATCTTTGCTCTCCAGCAGGGAGGTCCAGCTGTGTTTAGGGTTGTCATCACACAGACCGGCCCTGTGATGGAACATTTATCAGCTATACTTTGGACTTCGGAAGGGGTTCGTGAGCCAATGGTCTCAAAGTCACAGAGCCTAAATAGGCTGGGTGACCTTGGGTATGGCTCATCTGCTCGCTCCCTGGGACTCCATCTCCTCAGCTGATGGTAATTCCCCATATTTTTAAATTATAGGTCCAGAGAGCAAACATGGTGGGCCAGTACGGGCTCTGGCAACGATTTCATTTTGCCACTGGACCGTGAGGGCCACCTCACACAACATGCAAACAAAGGCATTTGGCTGAGTTCCCATAAAACTTTATTTGTCAAAATATGTATCTAGTTCATGAGCCGGACTTCACTGGCTCCATCCTGGATGAATATTAAGGAGTCTTCTCACTTCTCATTCTGGTGCTCTGATGAGCCCAATGGGAGAGCAGGTTGAGCACAAGCTGAAGATCTCAGGTTCCTCCTCTCTTGGCCCTCTGTTCTCTGCCCATTCATGGCTGACTTTTGGGATGGATGCAGAAGTCGGCTTTTGTTTTTGATAAACTTTGAAACTAGATATTCAGCTCTGAGGAATTGTATTCCTTATTTCTACCATTTGTTGAGGATGAATTGCCAGACACTGTGCGAAGTGCTTCCCATAGATTTTTCTCATTGAATTCTCGCATCTGTTAGTTATAGAGTATTATCCTCACTTCCCAGAGAAGTTGAGTAGGATTCAGGGACGTTAGGTCACTTCACCAGGACTACTCTGAAATTTCCATCCATTTCTTCATTCAACCAATATTCATTGAGTACCTGCTATGTGCTCGGGAGTAGTCTCACGGATGTGCATAGTCGGGTGAATAGAAGGAAGGTTCCTGCCTCATAGAGTTTACCTTCTAATGTGGGAAGACAGAGAGAAAACAATAAACACACCTAAATCCTATACTCTGTTAGAGAGAAGTCAGTGCTATGGAAAAGGAAAAAGTAAAACAAGGTCAGGGCATTTCTCCACTGTACTTTCTTTGTCCTTGCAAAGGGGCCCGTGACATATGTGCATTCTAAATCACAAATATTAACATGCTCTGGGAGCTTCCCGTAGTTTTAAGGGTCAGCTGAGTAATGGAGAAAGACACTTTTAGAAATTCTCATGCAAATTCCAGAGGCCGTTAGACTTGATAAATCAGAGCTGTCCATTTGGGTGTTTCCACTTTTATTTAGAAGGCGGATGGCTTTCCGTGGGGTCTGCTGTTGGTAGTTTTTCTCTCTCACGCGTTGCTTTTAAATTTTAATTTAAAACACATTTCCATGACTCTGCCATGGTTATTTAATGGTTACTTCTATCTTTATGAAGATGCTCCTTACCACAGCCATTTGTACGAAATAATGATAGTGAAAGTAGGCACAGTGCTGATATGATGGTGCTTCATGCTTCTCTGGAGCCCTTCTCAGCGGCAGCCTGAGAGTCAGGTACAGTCAAGGAATGTGTGTCCTAGAAAGTGAGAGAGATTGGGTCAAGGCGAGAGCACAGTCCGACCTCCCCATCTGGGGGGTACACAGATGTGCTAGGGAGAATGTGTGGACTAGATGACCAGTGGCACAGAGGGAGCTGAGGCTCTGCTGGGAGGGCCTGGATTTGAACCCTCACTCAGAGAAGAGCATGTTGAATTGTAAGCACGGAAACAAGAGCAACAACAATGGAGACCCAAAGAAGGCTAACGCTGTTGTTCCTGATATTGTTGTACGTGCTTCCGACACATCTCATTCCATACTTTCATAAGGCAGTGACTCTCTTTGTAGCTCAGTGTTCTCCTTTGGAGTTGGAGAGCCGTCATCAGCTGGCCAGTCTTGATAGCCAGCCCATAAGAGAGAGGTGTTACCTCTTGTTTGTGGGACGCCTGGATGGCTCAGTGGGTTAAAGCCTCTGCCTTCGGCTCAGGTCATGATCCCAGGGTCCTGGGCTCTCTGCTCAGCAGGGAGCCTGCTTCCGCCTCTTGTTTGTGAAAGGTGACACAGAGGTTTAGAAAGGTGCCATGAGTTGCCACGCTGTCTCAGATAGTAAAAGGCGCCCCGCATGACATGTTATGTCATGCCACCCCGGGCTGTTGGCCAGACTAAGGAAACTGGTGTGTGAGTGTGGACAGTCTCCCATGGATGGTTAGCTGGCACCTTGAGCAAAATGCTTCAGTGTTCAGTGATACCCTGGTTTATTTCCCATCGTTTGTGCTGTAGTTACTGAGTGTGTGTGTGTGTGTGTGTGTGTGTGGCATTAATGAGGTGCATCATTATACATTACCATATCTTACAGTCACTATTTTCTTGTACCTTTCCCCACTTTTCCATGGAGCAGGAGCAATCGTGCTAAGCTGGGAAGGCATCTGCAATCCCTGATTACTTGCAGATGTGGGAAGTGGGAAGAATGAGGCTTTTAAATGAAACAAAATTGCTAGACTGGGTCATTTGAAGGCAGGGCCCATGATTTGGCCACTCTTGTATCTCGGGCCTCATGGCACAGGTAAGCTCCCAGCAGATATTTACAGAATTGCACTAGATTCCATTGTTAAGTCAGACAGCCTGTGATTCACCTGCTTGTCTAGCTCGCTCTCTCTAGAACCACTGGCCGTGGTGGGTGGCCTCTGAATTCTGCCAGCAGTTTTCTAGCTGAGACAGAAAATGGGAGCTCCATCCACTCTGGTGTTGGGCTTCATGGATAGAACACATTTCATTCAGGCCATGTCTGTCCTTCCTAGGGCTCCTTGAATTTCTAGATGAATAGGAGGTTACATAAAATGTGCTAAAAGTTGCATGGAGGGTATTAAATCTTACCTTCCGGTGTTATTAATGACCTTGATGCCAAGGTGCCTTGTTTCCCTCCATTTTTTTTTTCTTTCCTCTGACCTAATACACCTTTATCTTGCTTATCCCTGTTCTCCAGTGCTCATATGCATGTAAATAAGTCACTTTATGTCTATTGCCATGTTCATTTCCAAGGACATTATCAAGCACCAACATTGTAGAAGATATAAAGTGTAACCTGCTATAAAAGAAGTAAAACACACCTGAGGGGAGGGGAGGGCCTAATGGGGAGACGGAAAGGAGCAAACATTTATTGAACACCTACTGTGTGTCTGCCCTCTACTAATATTATAATCCAGGTTCCTGGAGGACAGCAACTCTTGCCTTCTTCTACCCATCCTATGCCCTGCCAGAGCAGGGAGTCCTCTGCAAGGGAGGGAGTCCTTTCAAGGACCTGTGGGGTCTGCACCTCTGAATTTTGATGCCAGGCACCCTGGGTCCTGGAGCATGTTCAAGCATGTTTTGCTCCAAAAGATGAGAGAGAGAAGGTTAGCCTCGCCGAGGTGGGAGGTGATAAGGGAGTGCTGCGAAGGAGTCTAGGTACTAGGTGAATTACACACACTGTCTCATCCAGTCCTCACATTCACGCTGCATTACTAGCCCCACTCTGCTGGCTGGAGCCATGAACACCGGGGCTGGGGAAGGACAGAGGTGCCCTAGGCACCAAGGAGAGAGACCAGTGATTTCCCAGGTCTGACTTGGGCCTGGGGCCTCACGGTCTGTCTGACAACCCCACATCAGATCCGGCACGTGGCCCTTTCCACCATCAGCAGCTCCCCCACTATGGTTCCAGCTCTGCATTCTCTTGGGAATCTCACTGGTGCTCGTCATCCTCCAGCTGCCTCTGTCCCTCAGCTCAGGGATTCGCCTGCCGGAACGGATCTGACTTCTTAAACTTAGAATTAAACATAAATTTAGAAAACCAGGAGATTGCAGATATGCAAGAAATTACCAAGGAAGCATGGCCTCCATATTTAAAGACAAAATGCCTGCACCTCCAGAGACGGAGGTCTGAATTTTTCATGATGTCTAAGGGATACAGACATTACAAAATATGTAATTTTGAAATTACATATTTAAAAACTTGGAAGATAAAGATGGCACTGGCAGTTGCCTAAACTCTGGACAGTCACCACCGCACCCGGGGAGGGGAAATACTTACTGCCTCCTCTCTGCGAACGGGTCCAAGGAGAGTGTCTGAGACCCAGGTGCACTGTCTGGTAGGTTTCAGCCACATGCATGGAGGCGCAAAGTCACACCGTGATAGCAGATGGAGCCCGATCCTCATTTGTACTTAATGCCTCTTCTACTTGTAAAAACAGCGTATATTTATTGTAGAACGTCTATGATATATAGAAAAGCTGCAGAGACGAAAATGGAAATTTTCTGAAGAACCATCACTTAGAAACAAACCCAGGCAATATTTTAGTGCCTAATCCCGCCAGGGCTCTTTATGCAAATACGACTTTGTCAAAAGCAAAATTTTCCTGCTTTGTAACCTCCTTTTCTGTTTCTGTGCATCTTCTCTTTCATTAAATATTTCTCTAACATTCTCAGTCACTCTAAGGCATTCTAGCATCTGTGTGCAACCTAGTTTAATAAGCACTGTCTTGTTAGTGTCTGCATCTTTGGGCTTGTCTTTTTATATACATCTGTGATGATTTCCTCTAGTCACATATCAGAACCACTGGCTCAACATGTATGTATATTATTAAGGCTTTGGGTTTTTTTCTTGGTCAAATTTTCTAGAAATTTGTACTACCAGATATACAAATACTAACTGTTTTACTATATGTTTGAGCATGTTATGATTTTTTTTAAGTTTTTTTTAAATTTATTTGTGAGAGAGAGAGCATGAGCAGGGAACAGGAAGCAGAAAGAAAGAGGGAGAAGCAGACTACCCGCTGAGCAGGGAGCCTGATGTGGGACTCGATCCCAGGATCCTGGGATCATGACCTGAGCAGAAGACAGACATTTAACTGACTGAGCCCCTCATTTATTTTAAAATAGAAATTTTTAAGCTTTTTGATATTGAACTTAAGATGTAATGCCTCTCTCTTGATTTCATTACCTATTCGGGATGATTATCGTAGGGCAGCAATGTAATTGCAGAGGCTATATTTTATACTGATGAGACTAATGGTCCTTTGCTTTACCTGCAGATCAGAATGATGCCAAAGGGCCTTGAGAGTTGGCTCAACTTGGACTTCTTATAGGGGTTGGCTTATCAATCCTCAAGCTGTTGACTGTCTGGATCATAATTAATGTTCTTGGTCCTACACTTTCTCTGGTCTGTGTACAGGGCGATATTATCAATTCCCCACGTATGCATAAATGTTACCAAAAGGAGAAAACTGGAGCGTCTTCACAATTATAATTTAAGATTTCTGATCTTCAACTTTCAAGTACAGTAAAATATATGTGTCTGTTCATCCCTACCCATAAAGCTCTCCAGCCTTGGGCAAGCCATTTCACCACTCTGAGCCTAAGTGTCCTCCATCCCAAATGGAGATGGGGATGACTTTGGCCTTCTTCAGAAGTCTATTGCAGTAAATCAGGGAAAGCAAATGCATGTTAACGTGCTTTACAAATGAGCACTCCTTGATGACGTGCATGATTTTTGTTCCAAGAGAAGAATAAAGTTGGCATTCGGCAAATGTTTATGAGTGAATAAACTTCTCCTTGGGTGTTTTCCATTCTAATAATTTGTGTAATTTATGGAGAACAGGTTTATGGAGCTAAGGAAGGAAGCCTAGGTCTGTCCAAATTCAGAATTAGTGAGACCTGAAATAATGAGATTTTTCCTTCCGCTTCCTCCAGATAGCTCCAGTGCCCCCATGGTGCTCATCACTTCAGTTTCCTGCCCACAGCCTGTATTCTCCCGCCTCTCAGATAAGGCCTTATAGAGAACCGAATGTGCCTCTACCTCTTGGGGCCATTTCTGTAGCCTCAGAGAACTTTCTCCGCAAATCTGCCTTTGCTTTTATCTCTTGTCATGGAACCATGTGAGTATCATTGGGAGAGTTAAAGTTAACTATTCCAGGGTGTATAAAATTCCAGCCTTCAAAACCAGAGCTTCTGTCGACACCCTGGAGGAGTCCTTTGTTTTTTCTTTTCCTGATATCCTCATCTGTAAGAATTAAATTCTTCTAACAAACATTTACCACACGCGCACTGTGTCCCAGACACTGGCATGCCAAGATGGGTCAAAGAAGCCCCCTTCCTCCACAGGACTTGGGATGTAGCGGCTGAGGGAACAAGCAGCTAGATGACAGTGTGATACCTCACCTCACGTTCATCCGCATGTGCGTCTGTATTAATGCCCTGAAAAGGAAAGCAAACAGAATCATGGTCCTTAAGCGACCATATGGTATTTAACTGATCCGTACTGGGAATGTCGGTGAAACTGAGATACGATATAGAGATCCTGAGCAGGGTCCAGCATCCCGGAAGCCGTCTTTGGTAGGGACTAAACCCAGTCAGCTTGGTGTCGCACTGACTCCCACAACCAAAGGGGAAACAACTGTCAGGTCAAACTGTGTCTGTCCTCCTTGTCCTTTGCGTGTAGAGTGTTTTGGTTTTGTTGGGTTTTTCTGCCTAGACCTTTCCCTGGTCTCCCCTCAACCCACTCATTGTTTGCCTCATCCTTTATTTGGCTGACTCTAGTTTATCATTTCTGGCCATCCCACTCAGGTGCCTTCTTAGAAATTTCTCCATAACCTACCAACCTAGGTTCGATAGCATTTGTCTGAACTTTTGGGCATCTGCCACTGGTGATAATTATTAAAACATGTTTTACAAAAGGTAGAAAAAGCCCAAGTGTCCATTGATGAAGGAATGGGGAACAAAATATGTCCTGTCCATATAGTGGAATGTTATTCAGTCTTAAAAAGGGAAGGAGATTCCGACACATGTTATGAAATGCATGAACCTTGAAGATATGCCAAGGGAAATAGGCCTGTCGCAAAAGGGCAGATATTGCATGATTCCTCTTTTATGAGGTTCCTAGAGTAGTCACATTGATAAGAGAGATGAAGCCGTATGCTGGTTTCCAGGAGCAAGGTGAGGGATGGAGAGTACATGTCAATAAGTACAGAGTTTCAGGACACCTGGGTAGCTCAGTCAGTTAAGCGTCTGCCTTCAGCTCAGGTCATGATTCTGGGGTCCTGGGATCGAGCCCCATGTCAGGCTCTCTGATCATCAGGGAGCCTGTTTCTCCTCCCTCTGCCCCTTCCCTCTGTTCATGCTCTCTTTCACTCTCTCAAATAAATAAATGAAATCTTAAAAAATAATAATAATAAGTTGCAGAGTTTCAGTTGGGGACCATGTAAAAGTTGTAAAATAGTATTGATGTTCTTAATGCCACTGACCTGTATGCTTAAAAATGGTTAAAATGGTAGTTTTTATGTTACATATATTTTACATAAACATATATGTATATGTTACGTATATTTTATCACAATAAAAAATATGTTATAATTGGCTGTTATGACAGTGTACCTTCCAATACCTTATGCTCCCTTGAGAGCAGAGACCTTGAGTTTTCATCATTGTGTTCTTAGTACTAAGCACAAACCCCACAGACAGGAGTTACTCACTTTAAAAAAAGTTGAAGGAGGGGCGCCTGAGTGGCTCAATTGGATGAACACTTGACTCTTGGTTACCACCTAGGTCATAATCTCGGGGTCATAAGATGGAGTCCTGCATGGGGCTCCACGCTCAGTGGGGACTCTGCTTCTCTCCCTCTGCCCCTCCCCCCACTCATGCTGTCTCTGTCTCTCTCTTTCAAGTAAATAAACCTTTAAAAAAAGAGGTGAATGAATTAATACATGTAGAAACTGTCTGTTGTTTCCATTATCGGACTGGTATGCCCTAATTTTATAGATAGGGAAACTCAGAGGGGACTGCTTACCTTACTAGGACCACCAGCTCGTAGCCGTCCATGTCAGGACTGAGACCCAGATGCCGTCAACCCCAGTCCGTAAACATCCTTCTCTTTGTGCCAGCCTTTATTTGCCATCGGTGTCTACACACAGTCCATAGGGCCAAAGAAGGTCGATGGAGACGTGTGAAGTCAAAATGCCATATCTTCGATCAAAAATGATTGTAGAAGGCAGAAAAGAAGGTAGAAGAGGAAGAGGAGAAATAGAGCCTATAGAAGACTTCCCTGGGATACAGTCACTTTTCATTTGCTTTTTACTTTTTCCAGTGTCTTGCCATGTAACCAAAAGAATTGGAATGGGGAGATTGATTGGGCAATCAGTGGTTTCCCAAGGGCCGTACCAGAATCCCAGTCTCTTTGGTAATTTAACCAGGAAGGGGGTTTTGCTAGAGGGAAGAGTCCACATGGTTAGGGATGGACATGGTGATTTAATGGGCCTCTTTCTGCCCTAATTGCTAATCTTCCTTGTGGGAACCCCCTTCTCATGCTACATTAAAGACTCCATTAATTTGTTTATATATAAATTCAAGCCACTTGAGTTCTGTCACACATCTGAGAGGCTCCCCTTCAAGAGTCCCTGGCTTGTACTACCCATTAGGATTTACTGATAAGAGAGATGCATTATACGTTTTATTACCTTGTCTGTGGAGCACATGTAACAACTATAAAGCATATTCATGTGTAGTATGAATAACTGTCAGAGTAATTGATAAAGTAGTCTGTAATAAAGGTAGCCAGGATGGCATTCCTAGATGCTGAGGTCTCTAAGTGCTCAAGGGGTGGGGTGGGGGGGAGGCACTAAATAAATCCAGTCTTTCAGAATCTGCTGGCATTCAAAAAAAAAAAAAAGCCAACCAGAATCCTTAGGCATGCATTTCACTTTCAAGTGTAATTATTTTATGTTGCAATTCATATCTGCTGGCACATTGGAATCAACTCCAATAAAGCAATGTCATAAATCTTGCATTGTTTGGATTAAGCACGTGTTGGCCCGCGTGTTGGCTCTGGAAGAGGCCTAGGAGGAGGCTGCGGCTGTGTGTAAATAATTTAAGAATATCAAAAGGCTGGGAGGGATGTTGATCCCGTTAAGATGAATGATCCACCAGCAGCCGCTCTGCCTGTAAATGGTATTCACAGAAATGTCAGTCCGCCATCCTTGGTGGATGCATTGTAGCCAGCCATCGAGATAGTATCAGTGACAACAGCCGCTGACCTGTCAGTTACCGGGCTTCCCTTTGTGCCAGCTCCCCATGTGGACTAGCTTGTATCTTCGAAACCAGACTACGTGGGAGGCATTTCCAGCTGTGTCCTCTAGGCCGTGCCATTTAACTTCTCTAGAAGTTGTTCTACATTATTCATTTGGAAATGGAAGTAATTCTGACCACGTTCACAAACCTCACGGGGCCATCGAGAGGGTTAAGTGAGGTAATGCATGTAAAGCGCCTAGAACAGTGCCTGGCACACAGTATGTGCTCCAAAGCCTCAGCTGACCTTAACATTTTCACTTGACAGATGAGGAAACCAGTCACGGCGAGATGAAGAAGCTTGCCCAAGGTTGAACCCGGGTCTTCTCCATTCCAGGGTCTAAATTCATTCTGCAGTTGCTGCTGGTCTGCTACATTGTTCCCATGTTAGCATCACACATTGGTTCTTGTTCTGACTTTGGAGCACACAAGGAGGGAGCTCTGTCTCTTCTACAGCCCTGCTAGTCTCCCAGCTTTTCCAAAACTGAGGGAGGCGATGGTGCAGCCTTCCTCGGTAGAATCTTCCACATTCACCTGGAATCTGGTAGTACCTGTGTATGTTGTGACTTGTCCAAATGTGAATTAATGTGGCCCCTTTGGACTTCCATTCTTTATTTGCAATATGATCTCTGTACTCCCCCCCACACACACACACACTTATATATCTGCTGGTATTTTTATAGTGGCTCCACACTCTTACTAGAGTCTGTTTGATGCCTGACCATTGGTGACCTCAGCCATGGCCCTAGATTTTCCTTCTACAGCTGTTTTGCAATTAGACTACTCTCCCTAGCTGGGGGAAAAAAGCACTAGAGAAGGAGTCAGATCCAGGATAGAAGGCTTTACCTCTATCCTATATGCCTTTACTTTTGTGGCTTGGATCACAAGATAAATACCAACTCTTTCTCTGCCTGCCTGAGTGCCGGAGGATTTCGGATCTGCCAAGCCAGCAGAGCTGCAGGTCCCAGGGTGAGGCACTGAGAGCATGGCAGGACTGACCTCTCATCCTCCTTGTTCTAAGCCATCTTGAGAATCCTGACATCTTCGTGAGGCTTTTACCACTAGTGCTGGAAGGGCAGCAGACTGCAATATTTGGGACAGAAAGCTTCAGTGTGAAGACACCAGTAAAATAGCTTAGAAGCAGAACCAGGGCTTGGAACCAGTGAAGAGTCAGTGGGGAAAATTCAGGTTTGGCACTGGTTCCACCTGTGAGCTGTATGGCCTTGGCTGATGATACAGAGGCTCTGGAGCTCGATGTTCTCAATTTGTAAGTCCTAATCTATCCTGTGTCACAGAGGATTTGCATTAGACTGTGCATGTCAGAAGTGCCTTGGAAACTGCAGCATGCCCGGCAAAATGTTAATAGCTACATAGGTGGAAAGAGAATGGCCTTGGGAACCAAAGGCAGAAATTCCTGGTGCAGCTCTATGACTGACCAGCTGTGTGATCTTGGGCCCGGACCCTCCCCGAGCCTCATTTTTTTCATCTGTGAAATTGGCAAAACTATCTTAAGTCTGCATACCTATTTCACAGAGAGGTCCTCAGGCTCCAATATTGTCCATTATAAGTCTCTGTTTCAAAATTGAACTCTAAGCACTCTGCAGATGTCACCCTCCGTCCCTAGGACGGGGATGTCCAAGCAGCAGAGTAGCTCATCTTGGTGCCTGTGAATCCAAAGGGCGCCTTTGTAAATGCAGCACATCTTTCCAGGGAGAAACCCTTACTTCTCACTGCACAATTTTCAGCCGTCTCAGCCACATAGATCTTCTCACTTACTCCACTCTTTAACTGGAGAGGAAGAATAGAGAGGAGACAGAAGTCAAAGCCAGGAATCACCGGGCTTTTTCCACACAGGTACGAATTACAAAAACCATGGCTGTCTTTGCCTCTCATTTTCCTGTCTGCTGGACAATGTTTGCACAGTGCTGGGATGTAGTCACTAAGATCTCTATTCAGGATAAATGCTAGTTCTGCTTTGTACCGAAAGATATATGCCAGGACATAAAAAGAATTCTCTCCATGGTGTTCCTTTTAATTCATAGCAGTTGTAGAGAGCTGTAAAAAGCCACCTAATTACTTCTTCTTGCTGTATATTTCAGAGATTATAGGTATCTTAGTAGATTTGAGGCAAGTCGGGTATTAAAGGCACCGGGCTGTAATCTTTTTTTTTTTTTTTTAATCCCCACCTTTGTAACCATCACTTGGGTCTGTGGGAGAGAATATGGGCCCCAGAAACCATTTTCATCCTTGGACTCCCTTTATCCTTGTATGAGTGGGTGAGACGGAGGTGGCTCCTCTGCTCCTATTGGCATCCCTTCGGTCGCTTGTAAAATGAGGGCAATTCCTGGACTAGCTTCTAGAGAAGCATGCCATTCCTGTAGGCAGTGTGACTGAAGGACCCTGTGAGAGTTCCAGCCTGTTTTCTGAGCTAGCTTTGTGCAGGTGCCCAGCACACCCAGGTGAGACTGTGTCCCTGAACTGCGCTTGAACCTAGTCTGCTAAGCCATGGAATATGCACGTATCCTTGCCATGTTCCTGATACCTTAGATCATGGACAGAGGGGGAAAGAACTAGAATCCCCATGGACCAGCTAAGCTCTGGAGGCAGGACCTGCTATTTCTGTGTCAACTTTTTCCTCCTGAACGAAACTCCCCATGGCCTCTATAGGTCCTCTCCTTCACTTGATAATCAAGCTCTTTAAAAAGAGGCTCCAGCTCAGCTCTAATTCAGATCCCTTCCCTACAAACACCTTAGCCCTTTGGGAAGTGTGAACGCATGCCCTCATCACCCAAAGCAAGGCCAGGCTTTCCACAAGTTAGGCTCCATTCTTTTTTTTTTTTTTAAAGATTTTATTTATTTATTTGACAGAGAGAGATCACAAGTAGGCAGAGAGGCAGGCAGAGAGAGAGAGGAGGAAGCAGGCTCCCCACTGAGCAGAGAGCCCGATGCGGGGCTCCATCCCAGGACCCTGGGATCATGACCTGAGCCAAAGGCAGAGGCTCCAACCCACTGAGCCACCCAGGCGCCCCAGCTCCATTCATTTTTAAGAGGCCAGCTTAGAGAAAACTCCTAGCCGATGTGGCTTCTCCTGCCCACCGCAACTGAAAACCCTGTCTTTTCTTCCTAAAGACCCAAAAAGCTTCAGGTCCTCCTTCTAGGACTGTGCTGTCCAAGAGAATAGCCATTAGCACATGTGACTATTTAGATTTAAATTTAAGTTAGTTAAAATTTAAGAGCACAGTTCCTCAATCACACCAGGCACATGTCAAGTGCTCAAAAACCACATGTGGCTAGTGACTACCTATGAAATAAGACACACGTGTACATAAATGGATAGGTAGATACAGATCTCTCTCTGCCCCCACTTCCTGGCATGGAGCTCCTGAAACCTTTGTAATTTCCTAAGTGTTAAGAACACTAGGAGCAGGGTACCTGGGTGGCTCAGTGGGTTAAAGCCTCTGCCTCTGGCTCAGGTCATGATCTCAGGGTCCTGGGATCGAGCCTGATTCCCTTCCTCTCTCTCTGCCTGCCTCTCTGCCTACTTGTGATCTCTGTCTGTCAAATAAATAAAATTTTTAAAAAAGAAAAAAGAACACTAGGAGCATCTTTTGTTCTAATATTTGATCTTTGGTTCCTGACACAGAGCTCCAAATTCCTTGGAATTTCCTGGATGATGGGGTGTCTTTTGTGCTAATGAGATGATTTTTGATGGGCTCCTGGACAGCTTCAGGATGGGTACCATGCCATGATGAGGAGCTTGGACCTTTCAGCCCCACCCTCCTCTCCTACCAATGGGAGAGGTGCTAGAGATTGAGTTAATGATCACTCATGCCTGTGTGATGAAGCTCCCTAAAAAGTACAGAGTTTGGAGAGCTGCCAGGTTGGTGGGCATGTGGAGGTCCAGGAAGAGTGGCTTGCTTAGAGAGGGTATGGGAATTTGCACCCTTTCCCCCATACCTTGCCCTATGCATCTCTTCCATCTGGACGTTTCTGGGTTACATACTTTCATAATAAGGCAGTGATATAATAAGTAAACTATTTTCCTGAGTCCTGTAAGCCACTCTAGTAAATGAAACCTGAGGAGGGGGTCATAGGGACCCTGATTTGTAGCCAGTTGTCGGAAGCACAGGTAACAACCCAGACTTGCTGTCAGCATCTGAAGTCAGGAGGCAGTCTTCTGGGACGGAGCCCCTCACCTGGAGGATCTGACGCTATCTCCAGGTAAATAGTCAGAAATTGAATTAAATTATAGGACACTCAGCCGGTGTTGTGGAGAATTGCTTGGTGGGGGGAAAACAGTCACACATCTGGTGCTAGAAGCATTGTGAGGCTTGTGTGCGAGTAAAAGAGACACACAGAAGGAGGGTTTCTTGTATCCGACCATTCTGGATAGCGCAGATCTAGAACATTTCCTTCCATGTCATAGAAAGTTCTACCAGATCCAGCTGAAATGGAAATGCACCCCTCCCTCCACTAAATACCTACTCTGTGTCAACCCCATGCTAGGTACTTTCTAATCCCCAATGTCTCATGATTTAACACATGAGAAACCTGCGGCTTAGGGGCGGTGACCTGACCAAGGACACATAGCTCATAAATCGCTGAGCTAGGACTGGACCCTGCGTCTGTCTGCTCTGAAATCCACCATCCGAACCACTGTTCCACACTGACCGTTGATGATCTGTGCTCTGCAGGAGATGCAGGTCTCGCCTGTGTTATTGTGGAGCACCTGGTGGGAGCCGGCAAGGGGAGTGTGAGCGGCAGGATAGAGCAGTAGGGTGCACTGAGCGTGATGCTGGCTGTGCACCTTCTCTGTGTTCCTCCGTTGGGTACTCTCCAGGCATCAATCATGTGCAATTCTGCCAATAAGTCCATCCTATATATTTTTATGTCCACTTTATAGATAAAAAAAACAAAAAGAAAGAAAGAAATTTAGCAACATGGCAGTCAGTAAGTGGGAATGCCTGAACAAGAACCCAGGGGGTCTGGACTCCGTAACCCCTGTCGTGTCCGCTGGGTCTTGCTGCTTTGACTTTCCTTCGTCTGATTTTGGTCTCACTCCCAGCAGAAGGGTTCTCAGCCTCTGCTCCAACATGTAGGACCTCAGTGAATTTTCTGCTTGCTTTGGGAGAGTAAACAGCAAAATATCTGAGTGGAGTGGTTGCTTCTGAGCGTAGGAGCTTCTGTAGTCCCTGGAGAGCCAGCCCTAGGTAAAGGCTCGCCCTCGCCCTCCACTCCTCAAGTGCTAATCGATGCAGCAAATACACCTGATTGACTTCTTGTCGGAGCCCCATTTCGCAACAAAGGACAACATCTTCTGTAATTTGAAAACTGATTACAGACCTGCAGTCCTGGTTTGCTTTTTTTTTTTTTTTTTTTTAAACACAAATGGAGCTTCTCTTTAGGAGCGAGCAAAAGCTTTTCCAGTTGATTCGATACGTTTCCAAGGAGGTTTCTTTGCCAACCCACTCTTAAGAATCTACTCAGTTACAGTAACTGATCTTGAAGATACAGCAAAGGAGAAAAGAGCACCATCTGCATTCCATTTCCATGCATTAGGAATCCAGGCCGAATAAAGGAGATGTACCGTCATAAACAGTATTTATCCCATTTTCTTGTGTATCTGTAGTGGTCTGTTAACAGATTCTAACTATAGAGTTGGTGTAGCTGAAATCCCAAATAGCAAATGGCTGGGAGGATAGAAGAGAACGCCGTGAGTGGCCCTGAGCTCTACATTCATATTTTGGTCAGGGAAGGGAATTTAAACAAGGATCACCAAGGCAGGGAGACCAGGTCAGTTTCCATAGAAACGACTCCTTACAGGGACTCTGAGGCATCACCAAAAGCAGCGGGGAAGTGTTGCAGACTCTAGTTGAAATCCACTCTCCGAGTGTGCACATTCAGAATTCCTCGCCTTCCTCCTCAGATACTCATCATGAGTGGTCATGCTTGTGAGAAAGAGCACGTGGCTCTGGAACACAAGAGGTTAGGATCTGTGTCTGTGTTATACCCCTATTGGTGAAGAGAACGGGCTCTAAAATCGAACCAAAGAGGCTCCCATCCTGGATCCAGAGCCAGAGTCTGCCGAGGACAGTGGCCGGCAGGCAGAATCCTGCTTGCTGCCTCTTCCTAGATAGTCACAAGCTAATAAGAGCTTTTGCAGTTTCTAATGGTTGAAAAAAAATTAAAAGAATAAATCACATTATACGATGTATTAAAAAAAAAGTCTATGAAATTTAAATTCCGTTATCTGTAAATAAAAGTTCACTGCAGTAGGGCCCCACTGATTGCTTTCCATGTTGTCTCTGGCTGCAGTTAGAGCAGAGACCATGTAGCCCCCAAAGCTGAAAATATTAGCTGTCTCGTCCTCTGTAGAAAAAGTTTTCTGACCCCCTCTCTGGATTCTAGACCCCTGATATAAAAGGTAATACGGTTAGAGGTGCCTGGGTGACTCAGTCGGTGAAGTGTCCAACTCTTGATTTTGGCTCAGGCCATGATCTCTGGGTCATGAGATTGAACCCGACATCAGGCTCCGCACTCAGCGTGGAGTCTGCTTCTCCCTCTCTTTTCCTCACCCTCTGCCCTCCCCCCCTGCCCCCAGTTAAACTTGCTCGCATGCACATGTGCACTCCCTCTCTCTCTAAAGTAAATCTTTAAAAGAAAAAGGTAAAGTTACTGCTTTGTACCTCAGTTTCCTCATTTTGAGAAGAAGGGTGAGTAATAGTCCCAACACAAGGAGGTTGTGCAGATTGAATGTGGCCATAAATGTCGGTCATGGAGCCCAGTTCCTGCACACAGTAGACACACAATAATTGCCAGTTGATGAGCGCATGACTACAGTCATATCGCTTAAACTCTGATTCTCAATGACTGCATCTGTGAGGTGGAGTTCATATTACCTACCTCACACGATTTTTCAAAGGAGTCATGTGGTAGCCTGTCCATAACAGTACTGCACAATTTTTATTTAGCACTTACTTGACACATGTGGAAACTGAGACAAAAAATGGTGAAGTGACTTGCCTACCCACCCAGGCAGTAAGTGACAGAACTGGGCCGTGAAACAGGTCATATCCAGAGCCCACCACTCTCAGTAACTCTGTCACTTAGCCTGGGCACTGGACAGGCTATGAGTCTCCATCCATTTGTTTCCTCCTCCTCCTCCCTGCTCCCACATTGGCATATTCTTCATGCCCGTGTTTGACTCTACTGTCATTCTATCTTATATTGTCGCTAGTTCCTGACATTGTTGTCTCAAGCATTCATTTATAGATGTATTATAATTGACCAAATGTGTATTTACCATCCTTCCTAAGCTGTGGTTTTCTTAAGCTTGGAAACCATATTTTTTCATCCTTGTAACCCTGTCGTCTAGCTTGGTACCTCGCCCACTATTGATGCTGAGTTCATGTTTGCTAATTGAATGAATGAATAAGTGAGAAAAAATGGATTTTTTGATACTGTGTGTATATTTTATTACACTAAGTGTGTGCGACTTCTTCGGGTGGTGTGTATTGTAAAGCGTTCGGCATACAGCTGACCTGAGCACTGACACGTGCAAAGGAACTCAGGAGGAGCCTGTGTCTGACTGGCCCCTTGAGCTTACAAGAAATTTAAGAACACATATTAGCCTCCTTGTTGAAAAAGATCTTTTCAAGTTTGCCTCCATGTCTGCTTGGCAGTTTCATTCATAGGTGCTCTTGGAAAGCCCAGTGGTACTTTTCAGGCAGAAGATGGCATTAGGAACCGCTGGGCAAGCCCTCGGATCACCCCCTCTTGGTGATGGCTCACCATTGGGCTTCAGCAGAAGAGCTGGGTAAGCAGTCTTGTGGATACAGACTGGCTCAGGATGGTCTGGCCCAGAGCTTCACAGTGGGGGTGACCACAGCCCTTCCTCGGCTGCACATCTTTGGCCCTCTGACACAGGTCCCTGAAGCTGTTCTATGCTTTGCCCCTCCCAGACTGGAAGCAAACTCAGACGGGTGGAAAGGAATGCTGAAATTAAGCAGATAATTTCACTTCCTACCTAAGCCCCTAGAGTAAAAGAAAGCATGACAGCAAGAATGTCGTAAGGACATCACAGACTCTTAGGGGGTAGAAGCTTTTAATTTATCCCGAAGTGTTTAATGGGAGTATTACTACCCATTCTGGGCAGATGTTGAAACTGAGGTTTCAGAGGTAGTAATTGTATGTGGGCAGTGTTCCAGAGCCTGGAGCAGAATTTAAGTTTTTTGACTCCTGATCCTCTAACCCAGCCTCACCACAAATGCCTCCTAAATTTGAGGTGGAGATGATTCAGTCATTTCTCTATTGGACAACTATTTATTGATCACCTAGAACAAGCACTGAAGATTCAGCCTCCGAGTGAACAAGACAGATGAGGCCATGTCCCTTATTACCTTCTGTTTTATTGGGAGAGTCAGGCAATAACCATGTAAGTAAATAAATTCAGTAATTTCAGATCGTGATAAGTACTGTGATTTTTTTTTTTTTTTAAACTGAGAGTAGTGTGAAAGGGGGAGTCACTGGCGGGGGTACCAGACTAAGATAGGAGGGGTCAGGGCAGGTCTGTGATGACGGGACCCTTCAGCCAAGACTTGAGCTGTAGAAGAAGGTGTGAGGAGAAGACGGGAGGGAAGAGCATTGTGGGTGGATGGGGACTTGTACTCACAGGTGGAAATGAAGCAGGTGACACACTGGCAGCTGAGTCCCAGCCCTGACGTGGAACAAGGACTGTGCTGTCAGTTCCAGGGGGGCTCAGCATTCAGATTGGCCAGCTTCCCCTTCCTCTTGCTCACAATTCCATTTCTCCCTGTCGCCCCCATCCAGAGCCCGCCTGTCTCAGCTCTTCTTTCCGAGACCTGCCACAGCTGCAGCCCCGGCCCCTGGGCTTCCTTCTCCCACGCCCTTTACCTGCACTTCCCGTTTTCATCTCCTCTGTGTTGCCTAGATTTCTGCCCGTTCATCAAGGTTGGGGCGTAGCGCGTCCTCGAGACCAGGGCACTGGAGGCAGGGCAGGCACTTGAGTCCCAGCTTTCTAAGGTGTGATTTGAGGCAAGTGCTCGATCTCCCTAGAACTCCTCATCCCTAAGTGGGCCCAACAGCAGTGCCTGTAGCAGCGGTTTTCTCAGAGCTAAAAAGGAAATGATAACCGTAAAGCACTTAGTTCATTGTAAGCACTCAATAGACACAAATTAATTGTTGTCATTTTAATGCCAAATTAATGGTTATCATATGCCTCCCGGCCAGCTGTTCACATTCCTTTATTAGGCTCCAGTGGGGGCTGTGTCTGGGCAGCCTTTGGACCTGCCTGGCCTACCCCACTCCGTGGAACAGAAGTGCTCAGGATGTGTTTGGAGTGAATGGGTGAACTCTTCTTTTGTCTGCAGATGGAAATCCTTTGGTGGTATAGGACTTCAGTACCCAAAGGGACCTTATCTGTTACTGAATGAATTAAGCTCCTTAATTTAAGCAAAAGGAAACAGAGGCCAATAGGGGGTTAAAGAGTGGAGCCCAGAGTTAAAACACCCATGGGTGATGGATCTGAGAACGGCACCTGGTTTCCTCCAGGACAGCCATGTACTCCACTTGCAGGTGGTTACTGATAGTGCCTGTTCTCCAGGATGAGCCCAAATTTAGAAGACGTCCCATTAGAAAACTCCTTTCACTTGTATATGCTAGCCTAGTTTTTATTTGGAAATGGTGACAGGGACTGGTCCTGTTCATTTTTTTTCACCCTTAACAGAGCACAGACCTTTGGATGGAACAGATGCTTTCCACACAGGTCATAAGTGACTGGCCATGTGTGGCTGCTTCACTGAGAGCTCATGCATGTAAAAGTGTCCGTGGGCAAACTAACCTTGGGTTCAGCCTCAACATGGAGTTGGGAATTGTGCTTCCTGTGTCCCAGAATGACTTCTACAGTCTCAGCTTGCTCCGGCCCCGTGGCCCATCTGATGAGGGAAGCAGTACATTTCCGCCTCCCTGGGAGGTAATATGCATTGATCCCTCGTGAGCATTTGAATGCTCGTGAGCATTTAAATGACACCTGGGGTTATTGATCTCAGAAGCACAGCAGACTGTATTTAGAAATCATTTAGTGGGCTAGGATTCATGTTCATACTTACTCCTATTCAACCAATACCACGGAACACTTACTATGTGCCAGGTCCTCTCTCCCATCCCCAGTGGGAGTATATGAAAAATAGCACCGTCCTCCTCATAGGGTTTGATACAAGGAGGGCTGAGTGAGACAATGAATGTGGAGCACAAAACATAATGCCCAGCAGATTTTGGGGGGAGGGGAGGAGAGGGAATGCCCAGCACACTCTAATTCCTCAAAATACCAACTAGTAGTTACCAAATTTGTGCGTTCACAAAAATAGGATGATGACTATGACGATGAGGGAGAAGCAGTGGCTACAGTATACTTTAAATTTTCACATGGAAAAGCTGTTTCTCTTCCTTATTTTTTCAACTTAACCTTACCATGAAATCACCTTATCTATAAATCAGGGACGGTGGAGACAATGATGCCTAAAATCCTTTCTAGCCCCACCTCTGCGTCGACAGAACCCTGCCCCCCTGAGACTCCAATAGAATTGGTCATTCTTCTTCTGTTCTTTGTCCTCCAGTTTTTACTCATTTTTCTTTAAAGATTTTTTTTTTTTTTGACAGAGAGATCACAAGTAGGCAGAGAGACAGGCAGAGAGAGAGGGGGAAGCAGGCTCCCCGTTGAGCAGAGAGCCTGATGCGGGGCTCGATCCCAGGACCCTGAGATCATGACCTGAGCCGAAGGCAGAGGCTTAACCCACTGAGCCACCCAGGGGCCCCTATACTCATTTTTTAAAAAATAATGCCCCATTTACCTGGGTCTCACCCTCTATCATTCTGAGTCTTGAGAGGGAGAACGGGGTCTTACCCATCTTGGTTTCCACTGAATTTAACACATGGAAGGTACTGAGCAAAGGAAGGATGAGTGAATACATCTCTTTATTCCATTACTAACTTTGTGCCTTTAAATGTATCCCATTCAAATGTATCCCTTTTCGACCATTCAATCAAAAGGAAGCTACTCTGGGGACATCTGGGTGGCTCAGTAGTCTGAGCATCTGCCTTAGGCTCAGGTCATGACCCCAGGGTCCTGGGATAGAACCCCGAGTCCAGCTCCCTGCTCTGCAGGAACCCTGCTTCTCCTACTCCTCCCTGCTTGTGTTCTCTGTCTCTATCTCTATCATTATCTCTGACTCTCTCAAGTAAATAAATAAAATGTTTAAGGGGGAAAAAAAAAGGAATCTACCCTATATGTCTCAGGCACTTTAATATCTTGGAAGCCTCATACAATATAAGTAAAAATTCAAATTTTTATGATCTCTAATCCTTCGTGGGCTTCCCTAGACAAGGAACAGAGCAGAAGCTCCACCCCACCAACTGGATCGCTTTGGGATTGATCCAAACCCACATACATCAAAGGTTGGTTATGCTTGTTGCTTATGAAAGAGCCGTACACCCTGTGGAACACAGGAAATGACCTAAAATTTGTGATGAAGCAAGCAAACAGAACACTTGCTCCTCCCAACCCCCGTGTAGAGATGGACTTAATGAGCCTGTGTCTATTTGAGATTAAAGGAGCTAAAAATCCCTCCCCTCAAACGTTCAGTACAAAGAGAGAATACAGGGGGAAAATAAATGAACAGGAAGAGAGATTTCCAAACATCAAATAAAATAGCAGACGCTCCATGTGTCATCTAAGATCTTGTTTCTGTTTTAGAAAAGGTTAACCCAATGTGATGATGGTTGGCTAAGAGAAAGGGAAGCCCACTGTCGTGGGGTGTGAGCGCCTACTAGGGGCCGCAGAAGACATGACAGACCGGCAAGGCAAAGGGAAGGACTGGTTTCTGTCTCCGCATTTGATAGATCAGGACACAAGCTAAAGTGGTTAAGAGTTCTGCCTGAGGTCACCCAAACCAGGAAGCACCTCATCCTCAATTCACTCGGGTGTCCCAGCTCCACATGCAGGCTGTCCTCTCCCAAGCCAGTCCAACAGGCTCATGAGGGATAGGACCTAAACCCGCTGGGCTCCCAAGTCCCATGTATGCCCTGGAAGGAAAAAGGACCACTTGTAAAATTAGAATATGAAAATAGAAAAGGAAAAGGGAAGAAAACTTTAAGGAAAATCAAAGTAGCCTAGAGAGATCACGCTGGGCTTGGGAGGCTGTCCTTGCCCAGACTGTTTAATTGGCGTTGTATTTTGAGGGTTAGATTAAAGGAAGAAGAAAAAAGGCAGTGTTCAACCTGATTTACATGAAAATGAGAAAAAGGGAAAAAAGTGGGGTATTAAAATGTGTGAGTTGAATCCTTAGATCTCTGCATTGCGAGTGGTGCTCGGTAGAACTTTTAAATTGGCTACATTGCTTTAATTGAAATATAGAATTGTAATAACACGGTGTGACAGGCACCTACTGAGGGGGGACTGCGGCCGCTCCCACCTCTCCCTGGAGCAGCAAACAACAAGGGGACAGAAAGGAAATACACACCGAGAAGCACTTGAAAGGGCTTTGTTCTTTTCCAGGCTCTTTGAGGTTTGCTTTTTGAAAAATGGAATTTTCCCCACATTCGCTCCAGGGTCCAATTAATCCATACCACCCCACCCCCATTCCCAGCATGTTCTTGCCATAAAGGTATTTTGCATCAATTAGGGTGTTTGTTGTATACCGGATGAATGAAGAGAATTGGCGAAATATCCAGATTTGCCCATAGAGACCCCAAATCTTGGTAGCCTGAACCAAACTGATGAGTGGGATGGGCATCTCGCTCCCCGCCGAGGGTTCCCTTCCATCTCGGCACGGCTGTGATCATTTTCAAGTGTACACAGGTGGGGAAGTTTATTGCAAGGGTACTTGACTTAGAGGCAGCCCCAGGAGATGGGCTCAGGCATCAAGGAAAGATGTTTGGAAGGGCAGACAGCGATGTGAGCTAGGACTGGTAGGTGGACCGCCAGTTCTGTCTCTGACCTGACCTCCCAAATCCTGGCTCACCCCTTTTAGCAGGATTCACGCTACAGTTAGGACCATTGCCGACTTGCTCCCCCACCCCACACCCAGCGTTCTCCCAGCTTTTGCTACATTGCGTCGCATGCTCATGACCTCAGAATCTCAACCTTCTCCTCTTCCCATTTCCTAACCTGTATCTCAACTAAATGCCATGATGTCCAGATGTCTGGGTGAAGTCATCACCAGCCCCAACCTAGAGGTGCAGGCAATGCATTAGCTCCATTCTCTGTATTTCCCCATCAGTCTGATACCTGAAACACAGGTCCCCTGAAATGTGCAGCTTTCCTCAACCTTAGCCCATGGATTCCATGAACAGCCCTCCCTGCCCTAGCTCCCAGCACACCTTGTCTTGGTGTCAACCCCCTTTAGAGCTAAAATTAGCAAAAGTTCTTTGGGAAGTTTTAAACTGTCAGAGATGATAGTGGTGTTCCTCTTTAGCTACTTGTAGGAAAGGACTAGTTTTCTTCCAGTCCATCGAGAACCAAGATATGGGGCACACTTTTGCCCCACGTAACAGACCACATGGGCTCCTCAGTGATGCGTCTCATCCTTGCCCTGCTCAGCAAGACGGGTACCCTGAACACACCTTGCATGTTGTACCCACATTGCCACAGAAGTTTCTAAATCACCATTTTCATACTTAACACAGATCAGTAATCATTTACAGACCAATTTCCAGCCTGCAGACCTCAGTGTGCGTGTTGGGGACATTATTAACTTCTCCCTGTCCAAGGCAGTGGTGCTTGTGAGGTGAGAGAGCCTGCACCCTCTGGGGCCCCCTGCCTCTGGCACCACTGTTCCTCCATTCACACAAGCCAGACCCTTAGCCCCACATATACCTGGGAGAAGTGTGGTCTAGTCGGCCTCCTGCCCGGCTCTCGCCTTCCCTCCCTCCTCCCACCCACCATCATGTTATCTCAGCCCCTCCTCTCACCTGGACTACTGGAGGGGCCTCCTACCTGGTCTTTCTGCAGCCTCTCTGGACCCATTTCAGTCCTTTCTGCACAATCAAGCCCCAGTGACCTCTTCCATGGAGAGCCGGTTTCTCTTCTGCTTAAAGCCTTTGGTGACTTCTCTTGCTCTTCTGCTCACCAGCTTGGCCTATGGGGGGACCCAGTGCCTGCCACTTCCCTAGGTCCTTCTGTCCCCACTCGCTGCTCCCCAGCATGCCTGACTTTACATTAGTTCCCTATAAACCCTCTGCCTCCCCACCCAGGGCCCCCTCAGGGCCACTGCCCCTGCTGTCTTTCTGGATTTGGCGGTTCTCCCCGCAACCCCAGCACAGAGCTACTCTACTCCAGGCTCTGTTCTGGGAAATTTGCAAAGCGTGATCTCATTGAATCCTCGCATCCCTGAGATACGATTAACCCTATTTTTGAAATGAGAAAACTGAAGCTTAGAGAGGGCGAGCAACTTACTGGGGGTGGGACATGCAGCTGATTAGGGAGATCCACACCCAGCCTGTCGATCCAGGGGGGCCTGGAAGACCTTTTTGCGTTGAGGTTTAGGGAACTGTGCAGTGTGCCCAGACAAGCCTCCTTACCACAGTGAGGCCTTCCCTCCTGGGTTTCCTTGCATTTCACTTTCTTAAGGCCACCCCCCTCCAGCTGTCCCTATTTCTTCCCTTTTAGCAGCTCATCTCATTTACGAGATAATGTTAGCATCCAGCTGTTAGCACCTGGGGATTCAGTATTAGGCAGAGCCTTTAGAACAACTAAAAATAGCCCTATTTTATCCATTTTCTCTGGAAAGGCCTCGGTTCATGGGCTTCTGAGACCTGGTCATAATTGCGGTGGCCCTCATCTCCCCTGCTTGGGTACTGCCATTTCAAGGAGAGAGCTCCATCTGGGGCGTGGTCATCTGCAACACCAGACAGAAAGCTACCAAGCAATTTCCACAAGAGCCCTCGGCATATTCTGGCCTCTCGACACACGTGAACATGCAGTTAAAAATCCATTTACATGAATAAATGAACTATTCAGGAGATAAAAACCATTTTTTCCCCTTTAAAATAAGAGAAAGAGGCCCCTGAACTTTGCAACTTCTTGATATCCTATATTTTGTGTCACAGGCCTCCGCTGGAAGCAAGAACGGCTCTGAAAAAAAAAGGAGAATAAAAGCCTCCTTGATGAAAATAGTTGAACGGGCAATGGCAATTGGAAAAATTCATATGCTGTAATTATAGATTTTTGTTTGTTTTAAATCCTGGCGCTCAATCTGTGAGCTCAGTTTAATAATAAAATACTAGCATTATGTATGCAAGTGCAAATTTGGTATCATGTCAGTCAATTCCAGACACTATTTACAGAATGGAATCATTACAGTGCATTAATATAATCAAGACAGCGGTGTAGCCTATTTCAAAATAATATTCTTTTTTTTTTAAGACTTTATTTATTTGACAGAGAGAGATCACAAGTGGGCAGAGAGGCAGGCAGAGAGAGAGAGAGAGGAGGAAGCAGGCTCCCCACTGAGCAGAGAGCCCGATGCGGGGCTCGATCCCAGGACCCTGGGATCATGACCTGAGCCGAAAGCAGAGACTTTAACCCACTGAGCCACCCAGGCGCCCCTCAAAATAATATTCTTAAAACCTTACCACAGGATGGTGTCTGTAGCCCTTCTCAAGAGTTTAAGCTAAACTCAAGCCATCTTAACAGGCTCTGAGCTTTGTTACTGAGCTAATGTGGGCTTGGGTTCTGCTCTTAGCCATGTGTATGGCAATCGTTTATGATGGCAGAGAGTAGGAGAGTGAGAAGAGGTTGAGGGGAGGCAGAGAGAGAGAGAGATAGAAGCATCCCTGAAGGGAAGATCCTCTGGCCACAGTTTTCTGTAGGCATGCTTCTTTCATGGCAAAAATCACACTGCTTTGGCATTTGATTGATTACCTGTGTATTACCTCACTAGATGCAGAACTCACTGAGAACGGGGGCCCTTGTTTGCTTATCTTGGAAGTAGTGGGTGATTAAACACGCTGGCTCTGGAGCCAGATAGCCTGGATTCAAATTGCATGCTAGCTTGGTGGCTTTGCACAGGTCTCTGTGCCTCAGTTGCCTAGCTCAGAGAGTTGTTATGGGTGTTAAGTAAGTGGAACCCTGGAAAGATGCCTGGCATATAGAAAATACTCACTGAATGTCAGCTATCATCATCATGTCTGTGCCCCTCGTGCCCTGTTGGGTGACGGGTGTGTAGAGTAGATGACCAATCAGTGCGGGAGGGGTGGAAGGAAGAGTGGATGGGTGAGTGAATGAACAGCATGCCTGTAACCCACAGCGTGCATTGCTTATCTTGAATCTATAGTGGTCTGTGTATTTCAGTGGCTCTGCCGGAATCCAGGCCTCTTCTTTGTTGGAACTTGAGGCTGCCCGAAGATGATTGGACTTGGTTCAGATAGCTATCGGGAGAGACAAAGAGGTCTGCACATCAGGGACTAAAGTTGAGCCTTTGCGAATGTGCAAAACTGAGAATTGATGCAGAAGTCATTATTAACTCACACATTTAACAGGATGTTTGCCTTTCAACAAAGGGTGACTAATTAATGTAGCAGTTGATTATGTAGCTCCCTTAATTTGTTACTGGTTCTCAAATACCAAAGTAATTACATCATCAAAGGAGGGGGCATTTGCTAGAAAGTCAGTGTATAGAAGAGATTCAAGAAAGAATTGACTGGGGTTCAAAATCCTGCTCGGACATAGGCTGTGTTAAGTCTAACTTGGCAGCAGCATACAAGTCCCCGAGTGGAAGGCAGACCCTGAGCCATGGCGAGGGCGAGAATGATGGAGAGGGCATGGCGAGTAGATGGGGAAGGGCTGGGGTCAGGGCTCTTCAGATCCTGACTTTGCTGCTGACCACCTCTGGAAACAGGGCTCCTCACAGCATCTCCCTCATGGCAACGTAGGGAGGATTAAAGTTTGAAGCAGGTCTGGTGTATGATAGGGGCTGAAAGTCACTTTGAGTTCATGATCTACCTTCTGCTTTTCTCTCCAGCCTCATGCCTTAACATTCCCCACCCCGACCCCTATAGATCTTATTTCTCAGTCCATGCCTACTAGTCCTGGCCCCTGAGGTCCAGAGATTCAGTCCCTGGACACCCGACAGCCCCCACCCTGACTCCAGCTTGGGAAATTATTATTCATCCTGCAGATCCTAATCGAACTCAGTCTTTGCTCAAAGCATCTGCCTCCGCCAGAGAGAATTGGGCCCTCCTTCCCCTTTGCCACTTTGTTCCTTGAATACAGTATGTTTCCGTGATTTTAAGATTTTTTTTTCTGACATTTTAATATCTCTGCAGAAAGGATTGGCTTCCAGTTTACAGCATTTTAGATTCAGTACAGAACAGCCCCTCCATCCTAGTTCATTCCATGGCTAGTACCATCCTCCACGTGTGTCGGCACCCTGAGGATAGAGAGCATGGTGTATTACCTTTGTGCTCCCCAGCGCCTAGACAAAGCACTCAGTCAGTGCCACCGAACAGTTAGAAGAATAAATGAACACTTTAGCTAGGTGTCTGGTTCTGTTGAGTAGCAGGATGTCTTCCGCTATGTACTAAATAACAACAGTGTAGCACTTTCTAGGTGCCAGGCACCATCAAAGCCACTTCGTCTTCATGAGAGTCTGATGAGGTTGCTTCTGTTTTTATCTTTATTTCATCACCTTCACTCACTCCTGAAGAAACTTAGGTTAGAGAGGTTAAGTAGCATGCCTAAGACCCTGGAGCGGATGATGATGGAGCTAGGATTTGAACCCAGGTAGTCCGGCTCCAGAGCCTGCAAATCTGCCTCTTCACCCTTGACCTTGCATTGCTTGTGAATGACTGGTTTAAAACACTGCAGCTAGCAGCCAGTCTTTCCTATTGCATCATTCACTGGCTGCCTAGACAACCTGGATAAGCCAGTCAAGACAGGTGCCAGATACATTTTTTGCTCATATCATTCCTCTGCCTGGAACTGTATCTGCCTTTGATTTATCATCAGCTGAAATTCAGAACTGGATTCAAAGTCCATCCCATTCCAATGCATCCCACGCTGTAAGGAACTCCCTTTCCTTCTAACACAATATCTATAGCAGCCTTTGAAAACTATTTATGGACCAATTTATGCATGTACAGTGTACCTTTGTCAGAATCAATGGTTTATGGGCTTGTGTTAACCCCTTTTCACCTTAGGGTCCCATCTACTTGGAAAAGGGGCAAGTCTTAAATATTTCTAGGGTCCTCTGAAATTCTTCCTATTCCAGAGCCCCAGAAGGAATAAGGATGAAATAAAGAGATGCTGATAGATAGAGGATAAATGATAGGTGGATTTCTCATGGGAAACTACATCTGTAGTGTACAGCCCACTATATCAACATTGTATTCATGTATCATTCAAAAATGTGTGAGTACTCGTAGTGTTCTCAAAACTGAGCTAATTACTATTAGCCCTACAGCTACTATTACTAATAATAGCAGCTGATATTTATTGAGCACTTAGTTTTTCTCAGACATGGTGCTAAGCAATATATGCATCATTTCTTTTAATCTCAACAGCAACCCTATTATCTTTAGTTCATGAGTGACAAAACCGAAGCCTGGAGATATTGAATATTATGTCCTACGAACACCATGAGCGCAAGGACTTTGTTTGTTATTATTCATTCTTGTACCCACCTCACAATTCTGGCCCTAATGAGGTCCTCAGTGAATATTTGTCAACTGGATAGACAGATGAACCAATGAGCCAGTCCATTTTCTAAATGGCGGTCTGGCCCCAGCATCATAACCATTACACTACCCTGAATCTCAACCCACTTGTATAGAGGAAGATACTTAGACTATGAGAAATAAAATCACTGTCCCAGCCCATGCGACTGAGAAATAGCTGAAGTGGAAAGATACCCACGTCTACCCACTGTCCTTGTTAAAGAACGTTTAGCCCAAAGATAATTGTGCCATGTGAGTTATCTCTAAGGTGGAGTTAGAATGTGTCCTTTTTCGTTTCTCAAATAATACGATCCACAGGGCAGGCAACATTATATACTATATATATATATATATAGTATATAAACTATACTATAGTATAAACATTATATACTATATATATATATATATAGTATATAAACCTAAGAATTGCCCCAGTTGTTGCTGATTATTATTTCGGTTTTCTGAATGGGCCCCATGATTGCTTAATGTCTGATAGAACATCCATCCTTAAGTTGCAACCCTCCATTTGTCTTCTCACATCTTAAACAAGGAACAAGCCATAATTTATGCATGATAAGTCAGAGTCTTTTATATGATACAATTTGAACTTTTTTTCCGCTGTGGCTTATAAAATGTTTTTATAGACAATGTTAAAGGTCAAAGAGACAGTAAAGGAACGTGTCCCAGCAAATCACTTCCTTGTCCTCCAGACACAGCGGGCCCCAGTGAGAGGGTCATGGGTTCTGGGAGCTGTTTTCAGAGAGACCTGAGTTCAAATTTCAGTTGTATCCTTATGATTTTTGTGACCTTGTTCAAGAATTTTAAGCCTGTTGAGTCTCAGTTTCCTCATTTTAAAAATTGGAATTTTAATAGTAGCCTGCATAGTTGTAAGGATTAGATATTATAGAAAAAAACCCACCACATTGGTACCAAGTGGCCAGTAATTAGAGGTGAGCTATCATTTCAAAAAGCCTGAGAGAAACTCTATTTACTTTTAATAAAGCTGTAAAGAATAATCAAGTGGAGGGGCGCCTAGGTAGCTCAGCCACTAAGCGTCTGCCTTCAGCTCAGGTCATGATCCCAGGGTCCTGAGATCGAGCCCCGCATCAGGCTCCCTGCTCAGTGGGGAGCCTGCTTCTCCCTCTCCCACCCCCTGCTTGTGTTCCCTCTCTCGGTGTCTCTCGCTCTGTCACATAAATAAATATTTTTTTAAAAAAGAAAAGAATAATTTTTCCCACATTAGGTTAGAATTATATCAGCTCCTTGAAATCATATTCTATAGCTTACTCAAGGAAAAGGGCTCCAACAGATAGTTAACCATGTCTTTTGATAAATAAATGAAAAAGTAGACAGCAGTGAACTAAAAGTCATTTGATGACATTTCTCAAAACCTGGAGCACGTGGAGGCGTCCATCGTTGGCATGGCCTGTAGGTGTTCTGCGACCCCCAGCTATGGAAGAGACCTGTGTCATCCCCCACAGAGCCAGGGCTCTTCCGAATCTCCAGCTCCTGCCTCTAGGAGCCGTGGGACTGCAGCTGGCTATGAATTGAGGTGACAGCACTTCTAAGCCAAGTTCATGAGCACCAGGTACAATCCTCCAGTTCTTTCTTCTCCTGCCTTGACAGCTATAAGGCTACGGGTTGGGATCTGGAAGCAAAGCCAGTGTGACGGTGCCTCAGAGCCCCTGCCAACCCAGGCTGGACATGTAGCTTGAATCAAAGATGAATGTGGGTGGTAATAAGTAAGCCATTGAGCTTTCATGGTTTCATGAAGCCCATGTTAATATATTAAGCCATAGGTCTTACAGGGTATGCTACATCAGGAAGTGTTACAAATTTTAATTTCCATGGGTGAAAAAAACCCCATCTTTGTCCATTTTTAATTCTTATATTAGTTTACCCATCCATACAGTCATCAGCCTATATATTCAACAAATATTTTTAACACCTATTAATTGCTAGATCCTAGTCTGTGTGTTAAGGATATAGTCATTTAAAAGGCCCCATCACCCCTACCCTCACGGGCCCAGGATCCAGCTGGAGGAACAGACAAGAAATGTCTGTGATTATAATACAACATGGTGAGGGCTGTGATAGGTAAGGGGAGTGTTACAGGAGCCCCACAGATGGACACTGATCCCTGTTTGGGGTGGAGGGGATGCTTGGTATTTGAGCCGAGACCTGGTGGAGGAATCAGAGTTCTTATTTGTTCAATAAATGATTATTAGTCACCTATAATGATTATTAGTCACCAGCTTATAGACACTGGGGATCTAGTGGTAAGCAAGGCAGGTGGGACGATATATAAGGACACAAGGAAGTGAGGAAATTAATTTCAGAGTAGTAAGTATTATGAAGCCCAGGGTAGAGGGTGATGCAATAGGGATTAACTGAAAAGGGGGTACTTTAGCTGGGGTGGTTAGGGAAGGGTCCTGTGAGGAGGTGACCACGGATGGAATTTACCAGGACCCAGTGGGTTGAAGGCCCTGAGGAGACACAGTAGAAGACATTGGCCCTCAGGGTCGATGGGTTGTGGAACAGAAATATACAGGCTTGATTTTGTGTCAATATTGCTGGGACACTCAATTTTTCTATTGCTAAATTTAATTTTTCTTTCAGTTCCTTTGCCTAAAACGGGGAGTTTAAATATATCTCCTGTGGTGGAGGTGTATATTATTGGACGTGCGTATTTTTATTTTAGGCATTTCAGAAAGCAGTACTCTGAGAAGAGTAGTAAGCAGAAAGCTTTTTAAGCAGAGGTTGGAAGAGGAAATTGTACTTGGTGCATTTGGGAAACCCACAGGTCCTGAGGTTAGAAGGTTCTGGGTATGAATCCCAGCCGCACCACTCCGCAGCTGGCTGGTGTTCGGCAGATGACAACCTCCCTCTACTTGAGTTTCCTCATGAATTAGCTGGGGATGGTAATAAAAAGCACCCATCCCACAGGCCAGTGAGGGGGCTGAAATGAGATCATGCGTAGGAGTTCTAGCATGGCGAGCGGCACAAAGAAAACACCGAGTCAGCACGCGGTCACCAGTGTCAGCTCTCACTGGTCCGGTGGCCCTCCTCCTCATCTGTGTCTTTATTATCATCGTCACTGTATTTATTTGGGGGGTAGGCAGTATTCCTCCTTGTCTTTGTAATGATTTTTATGAAAGATTTGCTTGCATTTAACACATTACATTAGACTCTTGGCGCCAGTGCGCCAAGTCCCAGATTCTTATCCTGGCAGTTGAGGCCCTTTTCCATTGGTTTTCAACCAGAGCAGGTCCACCTCACCTCTCCTTATTATTGACCGGCTCTCACCTCTCACCCCCGGAGTCCTCTCCTTATTAGTCACCTCCTCCATGCCTTTACTCAAGCAGGTCTCCACCCAACACAAAGTGTTCTCTTTCTTGACCGTCATAAAATATGTACTCCTTCACTTCTACCCTGTGCCAGCCACTAGGGTGGGTCCTTTTCATACACCATCCCATCAAGCCTCACCTCTGAAAAAGCAGCCGAGACAAGAGGAGGGACATTTCCTGCCAAAATCCAGGCAGGTAGGAAGTAGCAGAGGAGGGCTGCTGGTAACCGTGCCCACCCACTCAGTCCTGTAGGACAGGACCGAAGACCTACTTCCTACATCTTCCTGACCCAGGGTAAGGTGTGCACAGCCTCATGGGCCTCCGTCCACGTTGCCATAAGTAGGAAGGTTGAGCCCAGGACGGATGAACCAGGGGCAGGGACAAACCAGCAAAGCACTCTGAAGAGACAGACTTTAGTCTCAGTGAGTCCCACTCAGTCTGAGGAACCATTGGAGGTTTGTGCCGAATCTTCTCAGCTCGGGATGGGATCCTGCCCTATGTCCTGGTCTTGCTGAGTCATGCAGGGTAAACCCAATTCATGGGTCCAAGAGTTTTCTCCGAACTGAGTCACCCCAGCCCAAAGGAGAGTGTGAATTTTAGTAGATGGAGAAAGTATAGTTCAGTCGTGGAAATGTGTAGCCAAAGAAGGGCTTGGAATAGGAAGCTCTCAGGAGGTCAGACGTGAGGAGGATCAGGATACAGAGCACAAACAGTTCAGGGCAAGTGACTGAGGTATTAGGCTGGCCTGCCAGGGTGGCTAGAAGGTACTGTTCGGTGACACAGAAATCGGGCACATCTACTCTCCCAGAAACCAAATCCATAAAGCCTCATCATGGCCTGACTTCCAAACAGCCTGGCCTCATGGGAATTAACAGTGGGTGATCCTCGTGTGGTCTGGGGACGAAGACCAGCCTAGAGCCCTGGCAGTGATGAGGCCCTCCAGGGGATGACCGAGGTCCACCCACAGGACTTGCTCTCTGTTACCAGCTTTGGAAACACTTAAGGAGACATAAAGGTGACAAACTAAAATCCTGCTGATTGTAGGGAGGTGAATTTACCACGGGCCCCTAGGGATGGGACTGGCCGATTTCAGTAAGACTGGATGCAAGGTTCCCTGCTTCTAACCGTCACCACTCCAACCTCCGGCCCTCTGATGGCTGCGGTGGGCAACTGAGCTGCATATCTAAGAAGCAGATCTCCACGTCTGCATGTGAAAGGACAGAGGTGTTTGCATCCTGCCATTAGAACTGCTCAGACTCCTGTAGAAGGGAGAATGTTGTACAGCTTTGCTAGCCAAGATTGTGCTCTGTTCCTTCCTTTGGAAGTAGCTGACCTGTAGGGTCCCTGCCGGACAGCAGGGAGTCAGCAAGTAGCACTGAAGGGATGGAGAGTTCATGAACACGGGGAAAAAAAGAAACTGCACTCAGTTAAAAAGGGGGAAAAAAAGAAAGGAAAAATGTAAGTTTTAAAGATGTCAACTCCAAGGTGTTTGGCGCGTGAGCCCACCTGACATTCTGGGCCCTCTTCGAGGCACTTAAAGAAATCATCTCCTTTGACTCACAGCTTTACGGTGTGCAGTTTATTATCCCCACTTCACAGACCAGGAAACTGAGGGAGTGAGAAGTGCAGTCCTGGCCTGGGGTCCTACTGATTATTTGAAGACGGTGATTTACTCACTACCACCATTTATTGGAAGCATATTACGAGCCCGATACTGTTTTATATGCAGCATCCCCCCAGTCTCGCTGCAAGGGAAGTGTTACAGTGACCGCCTTTTGTAGATGAGGAGACTAAGGCTCCGTCTCATGGTGCATGTTAGGCAAGCGCAGGCACAAATGATTATGAGGCCTGGATCCCAGGCGTTAGTCTGGGCTAGGTTCTCTGAGCATGAGAATTTTGGCCTTGTGGGCTGGTACCTGTTGTTTCTGGTGCTAAGAAGGCTGAGCCAGCAAGAGAACCACACCTTTGGACCAGGAGAACCTCTCTCTCCACTATGCAAGGTGTCCAGGCTCTGAATCTGGTCTACAAACTCTGTGACACAGAAAGGGAGTAGTGGGGAGCCACTTACCTCGGCCTGAACCTCTCCGTTGCTTCATGTCCTCTGTGCTGCTTACCAGAAGCTTCAGGAGCAAGCCAGAGAAAGAACAACTGGGACATGGGGCCCAGACCTCTTTTTCCTGTCCTTCTGCAAATGACATGAGTAAAGCCCTGTCCACCCCCTCTCAGTCATTCCCTTCCTGAACAAGAAGGGAGTGTCTGGAAAAGAAAGACCCAGGGAGGACTGATTGATTGATTTTTAAGGCTAGGGAACTCAATTGTATCATTTCTAATTGTTTCTCTTCATTCTCAGAATGCAGGCACTAGGATTTACCCCCCCACACACCCCTATACCAGTCCAAGGCATCCCCCATGGGTTCCCCTGTCACCCTGTACTTCCCTCTCAGGGCACCTAGCACACCACGTTGCTGGTTCTCATGCAGGGCTCCCCACTAGACCTTGAACTCAGAAGGAGTGGGGGCCATGTCTGTTTTAGCCTTGTGTCCCTAGGATGCAGTACCATGCTTAAAACATAGGAATTATTCAATGGATAATTTTGTTGAATGAAGACGTACATGTATACACTGGCCATAACAATATCCCCTGAGGGTATGTCCTTACAATGGCATGGTTCCCCCAGGTGCACATCCTTGTTCTGGGCTGGGATAGAGAGAATCAACCTGGGTCCTTTCCTATACCGGTCCCATGTTCCAGGGGGAGAGGAATCTAAGTTAGAGTCTTCTTGATTCAGCTGAAAGAGTCAGGTCTGGGTTCAAATGGTAACTCTTTCCCCTCCCAACGAGGTAGTGTTGGGCCAGTTTCAGGGTCCTCTCAAACACAGAATGACATTCTACAATAAGAGAACGTGACTGTCCAAAAAGAAACAAAGCCCAAGCAAATAAACAAAAACCCAGTACTTACATAATATTGACCAGGTGCCAGGCACTATTTTAAGTGTACAGAATACTATAATAAACGGAATCCTCACACCTCCAGGAGGTCTGGGTACTCTGGTGGCACTGATTTTACAGACGAGTAAATGGGGGCACAGGAAGGCTATACACTTGCCAACGTTCCATTGCTGGTAAGTGGCAGTCAAGATTTGCATCCAGGCAGTCTCGGTCCATTGTCCGTATTCTTAACCTCCGCAGTTAAGATGATACCAAGATGATACTGGACGAGTCCACATTTAGGGTTTAGAAGGTCCTCGAGGGCGCTGATTTCAGATCTGCTGCTTCCTGGATGTGACTTTAGGCAGATGACTTAGCCTCTCTGGGCTATGTAACATCCTCATTTTATCCTAGGGATAATAAAACAAGATAATGAATGAGATAATAAATTAGATAGAGCTTCGAAAGCTATAAAGCTCTTTACACGTGTAAGTATGAAGTGGCTATTGACTGTTAGATGCCCGAGAGCCTTGAATGATAAAATGAGGTGCTCGCTTTATAGACTGCAGGCTGTGAAAGCATTGGGAACTTCTTATCAAGAATTTTTATAGGAAAGGAGGGATGGATGGATGCGTGGAAGGAAGGAAGGGAAGAAGGAAGGAAGAGAGGAAGGAAAGAGAGTTAATCAGTGTTTTAGAAGACAGAGTTCAAGTAGAAGACCCTATGGAAGGAAATATTTAAGAAGCAATATATTATCATGCTCTTGGATTTAGGAATTAGACCATCAGGGTGGGAGTAGGGGTCCAATCTCAGAACTTGCACCTTCTAACTCTTTGAACTGCAACTTTACCTGTCAGTGCCTCAGTGTTCTCCTCTGTCAAATGAATGAGAATAAAGATTTCCTTGTTGGCTTGTAATGATAATTAAATTTGATTCTATGAGAAAAGCGTCATGCTTGCAAAAGATGCTCCAAAGCGTCTGCCCCCCTATCCGCTCTGGCCGAGTCCCTTGATGTTTCCCCCAGTATCCACATGATATAAAATTGCTAGCTGCCTAGATTGGGGAATTAATTTCCTAAAGTAGGAAGAGGGCATCCAGAATAAACACTCTGCATTTTCATCCTGTTGCTTACCTGCTTGCAGGTGCAAGTGGGGAGGGAGGGAAACATTCCCTTCAGCAGGGGTCTTTGTTCTGCTGCAATTAAAGGCTCCTCGCTAATCCTTCTGCTTCCCAGATGCTCTGGGATCGCTATATTTTTAGCTCATCTCTTTTATATGCTTCACTCCAAAGACATCTTATTATTCATTTCAAAACTTGACAACTCCTATCACTTTGTCCCGCCGTTCCATTCTCATACACAAAGGGAGCACGAAATATAGCAGTCTCCAGCCAAGTTTTGCTTCTGCTCGCTTGAGTGCGGAGCGGCAAGGCTCTCTGCTGGCCCTGTCACGCATGGACCAGCCCGGGGCATCTACTGCGTGTCCTGAGCTCTCCCGCTCGTGCTCATCTGCCCCAGAGTGTAGACCTGCAAGGACGTGTGTGTGCGCTTGCCCTCCGGGGTGCCGCAGACACTGCGGTCCAGACGCAACCCAGCGGCCCCAGTGCAGTCCTGGGACCAGACTGAAGAGTGGGCAGCAGTGAATAACAGTGAGGATGAGCAAACCCAGCATTAAGTTAACTCAACAAACGTTAATGAAGCGTTGACTGTGTACTGGGATGTGTGCTAAGAGAGGGCACACACTCTGCATGAACAGAGAAGAGATCCCCTGGTGGGAGACGCTCTGAACGGCTTGGAAGTAACAGGATCACATTTAGGAAGCACTTGCTGAGTTCTGAGCACCAAGCTGAGCGTACCATGAATGTTCATTCACGGAGTTCTCATGAGAGCTGTGGGAAGGGGAGATAGTTGTTCCCAATACACAGGAGAGAAAGCAGAGTCACAGAAAGGGTTGCAACCTGTGAATCAAGAGGCCAGGCTTTGAGCACTGGCCCCCGAGCCTGTGTTCCTAATAACCACTCTGCTGTATGGGCTCTCCCCGATCTCCACCAAGACTGCCTCCAGTTCCAGCATCAGAATACGGGAAAGAGCGTGCACCACCCACTTAGCCTAGGGCCTCAGCCGCACACTGTAGGGAGAGATTGTGATCACCTGTACAGTGTCCAGACGCGAACACCTGTGGACCATAAAGTGCTGAACACAGACTGTACTCAGTAACACTGGACAGTACAGCTGAGAGCTCCCTTCCAACTTACCCAGGGGTGATTGGGCATTTTTTAAAAAGA
>ML108888.1:37536-75585 GCA_003697995.1 Taxidea taxus jeffersonii | reverse complement strand
TTGGAGGTTCCTCAAAAAATTGAAAATAGAGCTACCTTATGACCCAGCAATTGCACTACTGGGTATTTACCCTAAAGATACAAACATAGTGATCCAAAGGGGCATGTGTACCCAAATGTTTATAGCAGCAATGTCCACAATAGCCAAGTTATGGAAAGAACCTAGATGTCCATCAACAGATGAATGGATAAAGAAGAGGTGGTATATATATACAATGGAATACTATGCATCCATCAAAAGAAATGAAATCTTACCATTTGTGACGACATGGATGGAACTAGAGCGTATTATGCTTAGTGAAATAAGTCAACTGGAGAAAGACAACTATCACATGATCTCCGTGATATGAGGAAGTGGAGATGCAACGGGGGTGGGGGTCAAGGTGGTAGGAAAAGAAAAAATGAAACATGATGGGATCGGGAGGGAGACAAACCAAAAGAGACTCTTAATGTCATAAAACAAACTGAGGGGGTGAGGGGGGAGAGGGTTTGGGAGAGGGTGGTGGGGTTACATTATATATTTAAATAAAAAAGCTTAAGGAAAAAAAATAATAATAAACAATTGGTTAAATAAAATAAAATAAAATAAATTTATATGGAGAGCCTAAAGAAGCAAAATACCCAAAATACCCAACATAATATTGGGGGAGAAGACCAAAATCGGAAGATTGATGCTACCCAACTTCAAGACTTGGTATAAGGCTACAGTAATCAGGGCAGTGTAGTACTGGTAAAAAAAGAAACAAAAACAAAAACAAAAAAACAGACAAGTATATCAATGGAAAAGAATACAGACAGCAGTAGTAGACTTATGCAAATATAGGCAACTAATCTTTGATAAAGGAGCACATGGATAATTACTGCTGTTGTATTCATAATTGAGAAAGTTTGGAAGCAACCAAGATGTCCTTCAGTAGGTGAATGGTTAAATTGTGGTATATCCAGATAATGGAATACTTTTCAGGGATAAAAAACAATGGAAGATTATTTAAGAGTTATGAAAAGACATGGAGGAAATTTTAAATGCAGATTACTACATAAAAGTCACCAACGTGAAAATGCTACATACCATATGATTTCAGCTATATGGCATTTGGGAAAAGGCAAAACTATGGAGACTATGATGTTTAATGGTCTTTGTCAACTTGGCAGGCCATAGGGTTCCATGATTAAATATGATTTTGGATGTTTCTGGATAAGATTAGCATTTCAGTTAGTGGATTTAGTAGACCTCCCTAAGGCTAATACTAAATTGGTATCATCCAATACATTGAGGGATTGAATTAAATGCAGAGGGGGCACCTGGGTGGCGGTGGGAAGTTATCTACCTTCCACTTGGGTCTTGATCTCAGAGTCCTGGGATCAAGCCTTGCATGGGGCTCCCTATTCAGTGGAGAGTCTACTTCTCCCTCTGCCTCTGTGCCACACCCCCACCCTGCTCCTGCTCCCTCTCTCAAATAAAATCTATAAATAAATAAATAAATAAATAAAACAAAATGCAGACAAAGAGAGCATTTGTTCCCTGCAGCAATTATTGCTATGGTGTTCTTATGGAGAATGTCTATGTCCCTCATTTCTTCCACATTGACTAGTTGGAATCTTCTGCAAGTAAAAGTAGTCCTTTCTACCTCATTTATTTATTTATTCATTATTTATATCAATATGGACTAGAGGGTATTTATATTGCTTTTTTATTATTTGGTTTTGTGATCTGAGAGCCCAAATCTCAACCCTGATAATGAAGGGAAAGTTTGAATATTATCAAAATCTGAGTTAGGGTAACAGAAACCTACTTTGATGACTTAATCCAGAGGATAGGAGGAAGACACAGACTTAGCAAAGCTGGAGAACTAGCCTGGAAAGGGGCAGGAACCTAAGGCAGTCCCAGAGTCAGGAAACCCTTAGACAGTGGCCTCCAGGCAGCATTAACCTTCTCAGAGAGGCCCTCAGCTGGTGGGGACCAGTCCTCCTGTTTTCAGCCTCTCCCTCACTCTGACCAGGATTCAAATCCAGTGGAAGTGCCTATTCCTTGGCTGGAAGAGGAAAGGGGCCGATATTAATACCGGACTGTTTCCCTGAGAAAGAGAGGAAATGGATGATAGGTAGCCAGAAACCACTCACCTTTCAATCCCTTGTAAATCAACCCTTCTTCATATAGGGTTCTCAGAAACAAAAGCTTAAGCCATGCCTCTCCCCCCAAATCCCCTTCCCCATCCAGACCAGCAGCATTATCATGGGTTGTTCCACTCAGCAACATCCCTACCTGCAATCCCACTCAGAGCAAGCTCAGGATCTCTGATATCATCACAAGGTCTGAGGAAAACAACAACAACAAAAATAACTCTTCATGGTATGATGTGGTGTATTAGAAAGGGCCATGACCCAGTGCCTTGGCCAGGTTTCTGTCCCTTGGCCTTGAACAAATGTCTTCACTTTTCTGGAAAGGGCTTCGCCTCTTCCACTGTGAAGTGGGTATAGTGCCCTTCATAATCTCTAAGGTCTCCTGGGAGGGCTAAAAAGTTTATACTTAAGATTTTAGACCTCAAGTGCACCAGAGAAGGAGCCATAATGAGGATCATGTCGTATGAGAAAATGTTGAAGACATGCAGCTTTCCAAGAGCGTGTTAAACAGAAAATTCGACATGCTATCTAACATCATAGATTCTAAATGTTGGAGGAGACCTTTCTTAGAGCCGTTTTCCAAAATCCTGATGTACTTGAGAATCACTTGGGGATCTTTTAAAATGTAGACCTTGATTCAGTAGATGGGGTGGGGACTGCTTTGTACCCAGCCTTCCCGTAATCTATGGTTCTCAGCTTTGACAGCACACCTGGATCACTTGAGAGGCTTTAAACAAATACTTAACCCTTCCAAACCCCCAAACGAGATTCTGATTCATTCCTTCCTGAAACTCCCAGGTGAGTCTAACAGGCAGGGAAGTCTGACAATCCTTGCCTTAGACCCGCGCTTCTCCAACTTCAGAGCGCATTAGCATCACCCGGAGGGCTTGTTAAAACAGAGCTCGCGGGGCCCCGCCCGCCCGTAGAGATCCTGACTCTGCAGGCCCGGGATGAGGGCCCAGACTTTCACGTCTAACAGGTTCTCAGGGGATGCTGACTCTGCTGGTCCGTGGCCTTGGGGGTCATCTCACTTGACACTGATGTTTCCCCATGTGGGAAACCAGGAAGAAATGACTGTACCAGATCTCCTGACTCGACGTCCTGGGCCATTTCCTTAGTCAATCCTTCCAACTTCCCCTCCTGCGTCCCGCCCTCATCCCCAGGTCCCTGCGAAGCCTCTCAACGCCAGACCAAGCCGGTTCTCGGGGGCTACAGAGGAGCCAATTTCCGAGTTGTGGAAGCTCCCTGCAGAGGGGCGCACACCTTGACGCGGCCCACGCGAAGTCGGGAAGGCTGGCACTGCGGCTTGGGAGACGCAGCGCGCGCGGAACTCTCGAACGCTCCCAGCCGTTCCTTAGTTTTCCACTTTTTCGGTCAGAGGAGGAGGCCTAGACTTGCGGGGAAAGGGTTGCCAAGACAGTCGAGTCGGGGCCCTCCACCCCGGCCCCCTCGTGACCCGGCGCCTCAGTCGGGGCCCCAGCGGAAGAAAGGGATTGGTGCGCGGAGAGGCGGGTTTGGGTACTGAGAGGATAAAGGCGCCAAAGAGGATAAAGGCGCCGCGCACTGGGCGCGGGCTCCGGTTTCTGCTAGCCGCGCAGGAATCTCGGGCAGCGCGTTGCTCCAGCTCCGGTTCCCGGGTCGCAACGCAGCACCTCTGGACGCCTCAGTCGGAAGGTAAGCGCGGAGCTCCGGGACGTTACCCTGGCCGCTGTCCCCGGGAACAGATTCCCCTTTAGGAGCGGAGGCTGATGTCGCGGACCCCCCCTAGCCCCGGCTGGCCCGATCGGTGTAGCCCCGGCGTGAGCGTGGTGTCCAGCAGTCGCCATGCAGCTGCGAGGCGCGGGGCCGGGGGCGCTGCTTCGGGGGACAGGAGGGGACACCCGGCCCTTTCCACTTTGCTAGGACACCCTCCGCCAAGGAATAAGGATAGGCGCGGCCGTTCTCCTAAAACTGGTTTACCCAGTCATCTCCCGGGGAGGATGGGACCCTACACCCTTTCCACCGAGAGCCGGGCTGAGGCCCGGTGTCTTGGGTTTCCTCTCCCGGGCGTCCTCCTCCCTCTCTGCAGAGCCAGACATCTGAGACCCTCTGTATCTCCAATTTAGAGCTCTGGGGTTTTTCCTAAACTTTTTCTGTATTTCGGATCATCACCACGGTAAGTCCGGACTTAGCCAGCTCTTTGATGGAGTCTTTACATTGAGCAGTTTGCTCAGTGCTCTTCATAGATCGCTCTACTAAATGTTCTCAACAATCTAGTGGGGCGGTCCTATCATTGTCCCCCAAGACTGAGGAGCCTTGAGGTTTGCAGAGGAGCGTACGCAGACTCACGCAGCGAGAGAGTGGCGGTGACCTGAGCCCCCTCGGCTTGTCGGGTTACCTCGCGGGGAGACGCCGGGAGGAACCGCGCTGGAGGAGGGATGGTGGTGCGGGGAAGGTCCCCTCAGCGCAGCCACGGGGATGCTTCCTGTTGGTCTTCTTGGGTATTTGATCGTACCTCTTGAGGAAGAAGTGTGGCGGTGGTGGAAGGAGGGTTTGGGACTCAGCGAATCCGGTTTCCTACCCCTCTTGGTGATTAATACTTGCCTGACCTTGGGCAGGGCAGTTCATTCTGCAGAAGGGAGAAAAGATCCCAGCTTCAGGAATATAGTGAGGGTTCAGGAAAGCAGGCGGTTCACCCGTGCTCAGTAGTTAGAGGAGAGGAAGTGCCTGATTTTTCCTTGGGCCAGTTCTATTAAGAGTACACACTTACCATTTAATGAACCGGAAGATTTAAAGGAGAGACTGCCTTGCAAATGCGTTTTGTAAGGGTTATTGGTCTTTTAAGAAGACTAAGAGGTGGGAGAACCTGCGGGCTTGGGGTGGGGGGCCTCGGGAGGTGTGGGGGGGGCCTGTGGAGACAGAGGGCCGGAATCAGCAGCTTAGTGCGAGAGGGTCTGGTGCCAGGAAATCATCAGCTAGGCAAATGGCACCCCTTTCGTGAAAGCAGTTTTACAGAGTGCAGGATAGGAAGCCCCACTTTGAAGGGTAGGGAATTAAGGTTGAGAGCAACCGACACCTCCTGGGGACCCCTGAGACTGGAAGAAGAGATGAACAAGAACAGGTTTCAGCAAGTTTATGAGCAGAGGGGGAAGAACAGGTTGGGGAATTAAGTGAGACAAGGGCTTGGGAGTTTGAATGAGACTAGGGTTTGGTAGGCACCAACTGGACTGTTAGGCTTCTGGAGGCAGCACTGATCTCTTTTGGGTGAATTTTCTAGCTCCTCAGCAATATATTATGAGTAGACCATTCACTGGGGCTGGAGACTTTTTAAAAAATATGAATTTACATGTTTTATTTTAAATTGTGGTTGCAGTCACATAATGTAAAATTTACCATGTTAACCACTTTTATTTTTTTTTAAGATTTTATTTATTTATTTAACAGACAGAGATCACAAGTAGGCAGAGAGAGAGGGGGAAGCAGGCTCCCCACTGAGCAGAGAGCCCGATGCGGGGCTCCATCCCAGGACCCTGGGATCATGACCTGAGCCAAAGGCAGAGGCTTCAACCTGCTGAGCCACCCAGGTGCCCCCCATGTTAACCATTTTTAACACTCAAGTGTACTCAGTTGAAAATTCCAGTAGTGTTAAGTATGTTCACGTTACTGTACAACGGATCTGTAGACCTTTCTCATCTTACAAAACTGAAGCTATATGCCAATGAATGAAACACTGATTTTCCTTCTGCGTTATCCCCCACCTCTTGGCAAGCGCCTTTCTACTTTCTTTTTCTATGATTTTCATCACCTTAGATACCTTATATAACTAACTCGTAAGAGTGGAGTCATACGGTGTTTGGCCTTTGGTAACTGGCTTATTTCACTTGGCATAATGTTCTGGAGGTTTATCCATGTGGTAGCCTATGGCAGGATATCCTTCTTCAAGGCTGAATAATATACTATTGTGTGTACACCACATTTTGTTTATCCATTCATCTGTCAGTGCTGGATACTTTTACTTTCGTGCTTTATGTGCCAGAGATATTAATACGTTCTTATTTACTGTCTCCATGGCAAGAATGATTAGTCCTGGAATTTGGGGAGATCACAAGCCAGTGAGAACATTAAGGGAAATTGATGGTGTGCCCTCAGGGAAAAGACCTATTTTGTTGGCCTTAAATATTTCAAATTGGAGTTTCTTTTAATATTGCTGAAACAGGAGGAGGTGAGCACCCATGGGCACCCATGAGGGCAATCTTTCTCGGGGTCCAAGTGTCCTGCCTTGTCTCCTTCAGCGTGACCCACTGACTCCACAGCAAATCTCTGAGTTATGAAGAAAATTTGAAACTGGTTGGGAAATGCAACAATCCACATGGCCATGGGCACAATTATAAAATTGTGGTGACAATGCATGGAGAGATTGACTCTGTTACGGGAATGGTTATGAATTTGGCTGACCTCAAAGAGTATATGGAGGAGGCAATTATGAAGCCCCTTGATCATCAGAATCTGGATCTGGATGTGCCATACTTTGCACATGTCATAAGCAGGACAGAAAATGTAGCTGTGTATAACTGAGAAAGCCTCCGGAAATTTCTTCCTCTGGGAGTTCTTTATAAAGTAAATGTGTATGAAACTGATAATAATATTGTTGTGTATAAAGGAGAATAGCTTTTAGGGGTTAATACTGTAGAAAGACTAATTTCTTTCCACATTTGAAAAAGGTCTTTATCCACTTGGACTATTAACAAGTCATCACACACTTGTTATGCCTCCACATTGTGTTTGGAGTTTCAGATTGATTGAAATTGTTGTGTGTAAGACCTGTTGTGAATTCAAATCTATCTTAAAACCAAACTTGTAAAAATTATCCTGAGTAACATTTAGAGAGTCCTTTATTTGTAGATTAAAAATCACGTCACTTTCAGTAAAATATTGTGGTGTGAAATTTAAAGTAAAATAATGTTTATTTTTCCATTACAAAAAAATATTCCTGGGGCACCTGGGTGGCCTCTGCCTTCAGCTCCGGTCATGATCCAGGGTCCTGGGATCCAGTCCCGCATCGGGCTCTCTGCTCCGCGGGGAGCTTGCTTCCTCCTCTCTCTCTGCCTGCCTCTCTGCCTACTTGTGATCTCTGTCTGTCAAATGAATAAATAAAAAATCTTTAAAAAAAATATTCCTGAAACAGAATTATTTATCTTCGGAGCAGTCACAGTTGAAATAAGTTTTTCCCCTAAGAAACCAAAGTAATTTTTTTCTGCAAACAGGGGCATTCTGTTTTAGTGCATGTGTGTGTGGTATAGACAAACCCTTATTATTTCCTGTTTTCTCCTTCTGGTCTGTTCCACACTGTTTGGTGAGTACTGACATACATCAATTACTGGTAGGAATTTCTCATAAGAGCTCACGACTTCATGAGAGAGATAGCCATATTGTCTCCTGGCACCTAAGACTAATGTGTCCAAAACCAAACTCTGTCTTCTCATCTGACCTACTTCCCCAGGGAGCCCATTCTTATAGCAGCATACATTAGAGACCTCAGTATTAACCTCCTTGATTCCTTATCTAGCCCTGCTATATCCATACAATGACCAAAGCCACTTGAGCTGTGAGTCTTCATCTCTATCAGTCCCACCCTCTTCAAGATGTCACTGCTGTCTTAGAGTTCTGTGGTTCATGCAGAGAGGTAAATGCCAGGAGATGATGGGAGACGTGGTATAATAACTACCCTGGAGAGTCCTGGGTCAGGGAGGCACTCCATTATCTCTGGAGAAGAGTCTGTTGACCTGTTTCTTCATCCCTTTGCAGTTAAAGTAAACAAGGTGGTTGGGAGAAAAGGTCTGTGGACTATAATCGAATCTTTAAAGAGGGACTGAGAATCTTTGATGATTTCCCTATATATAAACTTAATAGCTAGGTTGGCAAAGCAAATTTTACTTTAGAACAGCTCTTCTCAAAGTATGACCGGGGGAATCCTGGGCTTCCCAGAGACATTTTGTAGGGTCCCAAAAGTGAAACCATTATACTTCATAGTCTTGATTTGAAAACTTTTCTAAATTTCTAAAATGATACAGAATTATTCTAAAGTGAAAGGATATTTATCTGTTTTTGTATTGTTGGCTCAACAGGGGGATACTAGATAACTTGATTTTTCTACTCAGAGCTATACCATCCATGTCTATAAATGCTGAAAAAGGGATACCTGGGTGGCTCAGTTGGTTGAGCAGCTGCCTTCGGCTCAGGTTATGATCCCAGCGTCCTGGGATCGAGTCCCACATCGGGCTCCTTGCTCAGCAGGGAGCCTGCTTCTCCCTCTGCCTCTGCCTGACACTCTGTCTGCCTGTGCTCTCTCTCTGTCAAATAAATAAATAAAATCTTTAAATAAATAAATAAATGCTGAAAAAATTGAAACGATCAGAGTTTCCTGAATAATCTTATTTAGTTACTAATTTAGTTCTGGAGAACTAAATAAGACCTGAAAATGGGACGGATTTCATCAGTTTTGCAGTTGTTAGAGATTTAAATTCTGTGTCTTACACTGTAGCAAGTTTTTGAATAATATTATAGTGCCGGTAGCATTCTTTGGAGAACAACCATTCAGAGTCCTCTAAAGAAAAATGAACTGAATGACTTAAATATAGATATGATGAGCTCTTGAAAAGCCAAAAATGATTTGTTATAGCTTCCCAAACTAGCAGTGAAAAAGCTATCGAAGCATCTAGCAGGATAGGTCATCAAACTGCAGTGGCTGGAGAAACAAAATAAAGCCTTGTTTGGATGAAAAAGCAGTGAAAGAAATCCTAGTCCTGTCGCCTTCTAGTAATAGAGAAACTTGTCAAATTAAAATTTTAGCTGCAAACATGAAGTCTGTGTTAGCATCTTAACAGAAGTGTATTCTGCCTTACAAATGGAAGAGTTTGCAGTCGTGGCTGGATTTGTCATTTTGTTTGTGTTCATCCGGTATCGGCACCAAACCAATCATTAGTATCTTTTTGGTGACTGCTTGGCAGCAAAAGCGATTGGTGCCAAAGTATTTGGTGTAGGATAGCTTTTTGGAAAATGTTGCCAGATTTACCTAAGAATGCCTTTTATATGACAGTAGAAATGTTAAGTAGTATTAAATCTTGACCCTTCAGGACCTATCTTTTTAGTATGTCATGTGTTAAAGGGATACACTTGTTCTGTTTTGAGGTGTGATGGCTGTCTTGAGGTAAAGCAATGGACAGCCCAGAGTTTCTGACAACGATGGCAAGAAAAATGAAACACAGTGAGGAAGAAGTTGGAGAGCAGTCCGTGTGTTAGATAAAGATGGCGGCGGCTGTGGGAGGGCAGGGCTTCGCCATGTGATGCCGGACCTGGGAGAGAAGTGAGCAGATGCCAAGGCTGCAGTGGGCAGGGAAGCAGATATTCACAGCGACAGGCACGTGAACTATGAGGAATTTGTACTCACCTTGACAGCAATGCGCAGGTGTTGTGCAGAATGTGTTCAGTGTCTTGTACCAAATTATTTATCTGCCTCTTCTTTGTAACTTATCTGTAAAAGGTTTCCCCCTTGCTGTCCAGAAGCACGCGCAGATAGTGATTAGGACCTCATTCCTCCCTGTCTTCTTCCCTTATCTTACTGTCCTGAAACCCTCCTTGAGAAAGCCGACCTAGTCACATGGTGCACATGGCTTCCTCTGGGTAAACCTCAGTCCTTCTGCACACCTCAGCGGAGATGGAGTTGGTCAAATGAGGGAAGATCTGGGTTGTGCCTTTGTTTTAAGCAGTTTTTGTGAGGAAGTGTCAGCATGTTGTAGAAGTGAGGAGCCATAACTCCTCCGTGGAGTATGGACTGTCAGCAATACGTGGTTCAGGGCTGCACTGCTGCACAATGCGTATATACTCCACGTACTCACATATTATTTTTTTTTGGTACTGCTGGTCCTGTACTAGGACATTTTCCTTTGTTGTTACTTGCTTTTTAAACTTTGTTTAGCTGCTTAAAGAAAATTTGCTTATGGCACAATTGGCATCAAATCCATCCCAAGTTATGCACTTGTTTTCGAATAAAAAAATTACACTTTACTCTATCCCCTCTCCCACCCACCCCCCCAAAAAAATAATCAGAGTTCTTACCTGGTCTTGGGTGACAATGATGGCTGAAAGGATGATTTCCCCAAAGGTCTTATGAGGGACACTTGGGGGCCCAGAATGGGGACCCCTTTTCCAGGCCTGATCCCCCACAGCAAGCCAAAGATGCTCCAGCAGAAGGCTCTCTTCTGCTTGTTTGGCAAAGTTAACTGGGAGGGAAGGCTGTAAGGGCTTTGAATGCTGTGTATTAGTGTTCTCTCCTCAAGGTACTGAGTTGAATGTGGGAGAAGGCTAAGTTCAGATCTTAAAGGGTCTTCAACTGTAGTTTACAAAGATAAGATGCTTAGATCTGGTGAGCTCGTTGGAAGGGGATGGGTCACCGGAGTTGGCTCTCAAGGTTCATCTGCCAGCTCTGTTGGACATCTTACTGTGGAAGACACAGGGCCATGTGCAGAGTGCAGGAGGCCTGACTTTAGAGGGTGGGAAGCAGCAGAGTCCGCTGTGTGGCTCTGATTTACTCTTGGGACACACTTGCCTGAGTGCTGGGGCAGGAGGTGGGGGTGGGGGGGTGGAAGCCCTGCCTACACCTCTGGTTGCAAGCCTTGTGTGATTGGACCGTCTTGACCTCTTAAGGCCAGAACTGATTTCATGGTCCATAACCAATAAAAGTGGTGAGGAAGAGGAGGGGGACTAAAATGTTTGTGGTCTGGAAGGAAAGGAGAAAACAACTCTTCCAGATGATCCTTTTGAAAGGAGAGGGCAGCAAAACAAAGGGGTCACAGCTTACCGAATGTCACCAAGGGCCTTTTTCTCAACTATCTGCTTTTCTAGTCTGGTTCACTCTAAGGATAATGGCTGAATGTTTGTGCAAGATGGACAGGGCGCTAAGTTATTTAATCTGGGACCTGTTTTGTGCCTTCCGATGGTGCGTGGACAGACTGCGGCCAGCTGTAAGGATATGAAGGCTTCGTTGGGATGCACTGACTTGGTGTTTCCAGGTCCATGCATGGTCCCCTCCACTGTGACCATTAGATGCAGGCGATATCAGCATTGTGCAGTGTCAGTTCTAAACCTCTGCCCAGCTTTTGTCTGCCTGCCGGGTTTGATCCCCTTTTCACAGAGCCCAGCTCCCAGGAGGTTCTTGACAGGCTTCCCATTGGCCCACTCAGCAGTCTCTTTAGTACAGTTCAGGAGTCCAATCCGCATTGTGCCTGTGAACTGACAGTCTTAGCCAGCTTGTGTTCACAGGGGTTGAGAGCATAAAAGGTTGTGTAATGAACTCTGCTCCTTTTTTATTGCAGGGTGTTTACAGGGAAATGCTGGTCTCTAGGATGCTGCGGCAGGTCGTGGGCCAGATGCTGGGGAGCCCAGCCTGTGGCTGCTGGGCAACTGCCCCACCGCTCCGGCTTCTGGGCACCTCCCCTTGGCAGATTCCAGCAGATGCCAACTTCCACTCTGCCTCCTTCTCTGGAACAGACCAGCCACGTGTCCTAATTACAGGTTGAGCTTTTTTTATTCTTCTTTTTTCCACATTTGCAACTTGATGATTCTCCTTCTCCTCCTTCTCCTCCTTCTCCTCCTCCTCCTCCTCCTTCTCTTCCTTCTCCTTCTCCTCCTTCCTTTTTTTTCCCCCCTGTGCTGTTTCTGGATGGCTTTGGAAGGGCTACTATGCCACCAGCTAACATGTATTCATCAGAAATAACCTCTTCCACGATTGGCTTCCTCCAGAATGGCAAGCCCGAAATCCTTATTCTGTCACTGTTGCCAGTGCTTTCTTTGCATGTTATAACTTTTTATTGTCTGACAGTGGGCTCTGGGAAACAGGGGGCCAGGAAGCTGCTGTGCAGCTGAGATCGCCTGAGGGGGCGAGGGCTGCCAGGGAGCACATGTACAGGGGCTAGGGCGTGGGTGGTGCCTCAGGTACGTCTTTTCTTGGCATTTGTTTGTGGGAGACAGAGGAGACATGTTAGGGCCTGCCCGAGGAACCCATTCCCACCATCTTGGAATGTCGTTAATCTCACCATCGCCAGACTTGCTCCCTGTGCTCCTTACCTCTTGTCCACCCAGCCCCTGATGCTATGCCCTCCTCGCTCCAAGCTTCACCTGGCACTCCAGGTCCTTCCAGCCAACACAAGCCCACCTCTGATGTGATGGACACACTTTATTTCCTTCTTCCCACCATCCCCTTGGCTTCTTACATTCCTCACAGTGTGTGTGCTTCTTTCACTTCCGCCTCCTCGCTTCCGTCTCCAGCTGGAAATGGACTTCAGGTGTAGTCACTTCCCCTCTATACTGTCCTCCCTGGTTTGCCCTACTTATCTGGTGCTGGTTTGCTCCCTCCCTCCTCCACCAACAGAGCATCTTCTAGAACCTGGTGGTGGTGTCAGTGGGCCTGGTTCCAGTCCCATGGTAACAAGTGCTTACAGGAAATCCCACTTTCTGTATCTCCCTGCCTCATTTATCTCTCTCAGATGAAATTTGCAGTTGCATTCTCCCAGCTGTACTCACAACCCCCAGCTCACCCATTTCAATCAGAGGCATTTTTTTAAAAAAAGATTTTATTTATTTGTCAGAGAGAGCATGTGCGAGTGCACAAGCAGGGGGAGGGACAAAGGAGAAGAAGAAGCAGGCTCCCTGCTGAGCAAGCAGCCCAGTGGGATGCGGAGCTTGATCATAGGACCCTGGGATCATGACTTCAGCCAAAAGCAGACGATTAACTGACTAAGCCACCCAGGCATGCCTCTCAACGGCATTTTAAAATAAAAAGATTTTATTAATTTATTTGATAGAGATCACAAGTAGGCAGAGAAGCAGGCAGAGAGAGAGAGAGGGAAGCAGGCTCCCTGCTGAGCAGAGAGCCGATGCGGGACTCGATCTCAGGACCCTGAGATCATGACCTGAGCCGAAGGCAGAGGCTTAACCCATTGAGCCACCCAGGCACCTCACTCAGTGGCATTTTTAAGCCTCTAAATTAGGAAGCTCTAATTTTAATTTTTAAAAATTAAAAAAAATTTTGTTTTCTTCATGGCTCCTTGTCAACTCAGTTGTCTTCCCTTTTCTCAGATGACTTCCTGGTTTGTCCCCTTTTTCCCTTTTCACCCCAGCCCAGTCCTAGTGGGGGATGGGCTTCTGGATAATCCTACCAGAGGCTGATTTCAAACTGTTCTGTTTGGCTTTTGAGTATTTTGGCTCCTGTTGCACTCAAGCTTCAGAGCCCATCAAATAATGAGGGCAGGTCTCAGAGGGAGTTCCTGGCCCAAGCTGCTAGGAGGTTGTCCAGCTTTCTTGTGATTTTTTTCTCTTCCTGCACCCTTGCTTCCTGTAGCCACCCAACGCTAGAAAGAGTTTTGTCTCTGCAACTATTACCTGCATCAATCTTTGTCCTCGGCGCGGAGGATGTAACTTAGTTTTATCAGGTCAGACTGGGGCTTTCCCTAATTAGTTGAGATTGCCCTACAGTTCTGATTCTGTTACTACGTTCTGGGAATAATTGGACTGGTAAGATTTGAATTAAAGTGCCACTTTTTTCTTCTTCATCTAGGGGGTCTTGGCCAACTTGGAGTAGGGCTTGCTAACTTTTTGAGGTAAGAGCCCAAAAAGCTGAAATTGAAAATCTGAGTTTTTTAGTATGTACAGCTTGTCTTTGGCAACATGCAATTGTTTTATTTTGCTTTTAGTATCATACACATGTAGCAGGTCTATGGCTCATCGTCTCCCCCACTGGTCCTTTGCCCTATTTGAAAGCACATTTTCATTGGGCCAGTTATGTCCTAGATGTACCAAGCCATGTGTTTTGCTCTTCCCTCCAGGAAACGATTTGGGAAGGACAATGTGATTTTGTCTGACATAAGGAAACCCCCCGATCACATCTTCCACAGTGGTAAGAGATCAGGATGTCTTGCTTTTGTCTCATCTTTGATTTTCAAAATGTAGTTAGAGAGGCAGCTCATGGGATCAGTGTGTGCAACAGCTCTTAACCAGGCTTATGATGAAAATAAGGTGTTATTGAGGCCCAGTTGTGTGACTTTTAAAAATTCCCTATTTTGGGGCACCTGGGTGGCTCATTGGGTTAAGTGCCCAAGTCCTGATTTTAGCTCCACTCACAGTATCAGGGTTGTGAGATTGAGCCCTACGTCTGGCTCCATGTTGTGTGTGGAGCCGACTTGGGATTCTCTCTCTCCCTCTCCTTCTGCACCTCACCCCCCAACTCACTGTCTTTAAAAAACAAAACAAAACAAAAAACAAAACAAAACAAAAAACCCCAAATTCCTATTTTGATCCCTTGTAGTTCTCCAAAATGTCTACAGTTAATGCTACTTCTTGTTAAGAGTTACAAGAGCAGGAGAACTCTTTTGAACTTGAAGTAAAGTTTGGGGATGATATCTTTGTGTGTTATTTGGGATAGTATTTTTGGAATAAAAACTTTGATTCCTACCTTTCTGAGTCTTTAATTTATTTGTTCAGAGGGAAAACAAAAATCAAGTTCTGTAATGAGAAAAAAGAACTTTAAATCTGGAGAAATTAATCTTCCTATTTCAACATAGATTTGCTCTTTAAAAAAAGAAGAAGATGATGATTATTTACTTATTTATTTTACCAAGAGGGAGAGAGAGAGAGAATCCCAACAGAGTCAGACTCTCCGTGCTAAGCACAGAGCCCAACACGGGGCTTGATCTCATGACCCTGAGATCATGACCTGAGGTGAAATCAAGAGTTGGGCCCCAACATAGATTTGCTCTTAAACTGCTATGCGCACACACACAAACACTGCAAAGCCCTCAAGTTTTCTCTTACCTTAGAAACATGTTTATAAGGTCTCTAGGTCCTTCCTGGTACTTTGCTGTAAGTGGGGGAAGTTGCCACCAAACCAGCCTGGCTCTCCCTAGCTCATGCCTGTGGTTCTTCGAGACACCAAGCTGTATGTTCTTTTAAAAACCCACTTCTCTAGCCTTTTTAAAATGGGTAATATGTGGAGTGAAATTACCATGTGCCTGGTGGGGGGGGTATTTACAGCACCAGCTCAGGAGCCAGCTGCCTGGTTGTGACCCTCTGTTCTCCCACTCACTCTGATCCTGGCTAGTTCTTACTTTTCCATGCCTCAGTTTCCCTCCCAGTCACATATATCTCCCTGAAAGGCTGTATGAGAGCTAAGTATACAGAAAGCCCTCGGACAGTGTGTGGCAAGTGTAAGTCTTTCATGAGCACAAGCTACTGTTACCTGTGGGGTGGCTGGGGTTGGTTCTTCCATAAGCAAAATGATATGCACAGCGTCCAAGTGATTCAGCCATCCAGTTGACCCTAATGGAATTCATGAGCCAACAGGGGTTGGGGAGAAGGTCCCCTTGGTTTTTTAAACCCTTGACTAGTGCTTCTCTGGTTTTGCTGTGTTCCTCCTAGGCCCGTTTATTTATTCCGACATTCTGGATTACAAGAATCTTCGGGAGATCGTGGTGAACAACCGCATCACCTGGTTGTTTCATTACAGCGCTCTGCTCAGTGCGGTGGGAGAAGCGAATGTATCCTTGGCCAGGGCCGTCAATATCACCGGTAAGTTTCTGGGTCTTGCCCAGGGTGGCTGATTTGCCAGCTCTTCCAGTTCTTCAGCAGGAGATTTTGAGACGTGGTCGTCATGTCTGTTTCTTGCAGGATTGCATAACGTCCTGGATGTCTCGGCAGAGCACAGTTTGCGATTGTTTGTGCCTAGCACGATCGGAGCTTTTGGACCTACTTCTCCCCGGAATCCAACTCCCGATCTCTGTGTGCAGAGGCCCAGGACCATCTACGGGGTGTCCAAGGTCCACGCCGAGCTCATGGGAGAAGTAAGCCTTGCTTGGCAAGATGACTCAGCGTTGCCTTTTCTGTTCTCTTTGCCTCATATACTTGCTGATTCATCCTTGGAGGGGATGTTTACCTCTACCCCCACCCCCAGCCCAGCCCCCAGAAGTACTCCCAAACTGATTGTGTTTGCCAAGTGGCAGGAGCTAAATGCTCCGGAAGAGCTCCTTAGCCCTTGGCCATGTGATAACACACAGCACTTCCCAGAGGCCCCTCGATGGCACCCTCTTCTTCATCTGCTGTCTGTCTTACTGGTACTGCTCGGTTCTGCCAGGCTCCCAGTATTGGCAGTAATGGGAGGTGATTTTCGAGCGTTGTGTTATAGAGAAGGTCAAATGACTTTTGGTTCTTTTTTTTTTTTTTAAACATTCTTTGTCTTTATAACTCTATGCTAATGGAAGCCTGGGTGACTCAGTTGGTTAAGCATCTGCCTTCGGCTCAGGTCATGATCCCAGGGTCCCGGGATCAAATCCCACATTGGGCTCCCTGCTCAGTGGGGAGCCTGCTTCTCCCTCTCCCGTTCCCCCTGCTTGTGCTCTCTCTTTCTCTCTCTCTCTCTCTCTCTCAAAAAAAAATAAATAAATAAAATTTAAAAACTTAAAAAAAAAAACTCTAGGACAAGTGTGAGTGGTGTCTGCTCCTTTAGCTAATGTATCAGGCATTGCCCTCCTCCCCTGCAGTCCTCCCCCGAGCTCTGTGCCATGCTGCACTACAGGAACACGCTCCTGGAGGATTGTTTGGGGTGTCGAGGAGTGACTCTCTTCCAAAGAAAGGCTGAAAATCAGTGTAGGCTGATTTATTATTGACCGTGTTAATATGTCACCAGAGTGATTTTTTGAAGGGGAAAGCTGAAGAGTTACTTGTTAAAGAAAAGTGAGTGGCCCTTAGAGGTTCTAGTCTTATTTCCTTTAGGAATATTTCAATAGATCTGCATGGAAAGATATTCTGTTCCACGCCCACCTCCCCCAAAAAGAGCTCTTCTTTTCTTTGCATTGCTCTGTCTGGTTTAAAGCATTTGTTTTAAAGTTGTTTTTCTCTTTTTTGTAGTATTACCATTACCGGTATGGGTTAGATTTCCGATGCTTGAGATATCCTGGAATTATTTCGGCAGACTCCCAGCCTGGAGGAGGAACAACTGGTAAGTGCTGCTTTCCGTTTTGCCCTAAGTATGATGGGCTTTCTTAGTGCCTTAAAGAGTGGCAAGGGACCAGCTATCTTTTTAGCTGTGTGCTGACCCTGAATTTCTGTGCCCTCTCTGGCAAATGCATCTGAGAAGCTCATGGAATCCTGTTGACTTGAATGTGTCAAGGGCAGCTCATGCTGGTGTTAGAAGTCCAGCCTGGGTGGACTTCTGCTAGAATCCGCAGTGCTAGAATCAAACAGATAATATTTGAGAACAAATTTGTCATGTCAAATTTGTAATGTAGGAGAATACCAAATAGGAAATAGCCTCTTTCTTTGAATCCAGCCTTTGTTTCTTAATGCAGAAAACTCTGTGAAAGTGGACTATATGTATGCATTGCATATTTTTAAAGGAGCATAAGTGTTGTTGTCGTTGTTATTGTTATGAGTTTGAACTCAAGCATGCATTATGTTCAATAACTCCCATATTAGAAATCCTTCCCATATGAGGGGCTCTAAGATACAATATAAAAGCTAAACCTTGGGACACATGGGTGGCTCAGTCTGTTAAGTGTCTGCCTTATGCTCAGGTTATGATCCTAAGGTCCTGGGATCGAGTACCACTCAGGGCTTCTTGCTCAGTGGGAAGCCTGCTTCTCCCTCTACCTGCTGCTCCCCCTGCTTGTGCTCGCTTGCTCTTTCTCTCTCTGACAAATAAATAAATAAAATCTTTAAAAAAAAAAAAAAAAAGCTAAACCTTGGCAAAATCTGAGAGATTTAAGAGATTTTGTGTTTATTTTATTTATTTATTTATTTATTTATTTATTTATTTATTTGAAAGAGAGAGCACAAGAGAGAGAAAGCACAAGCAGGGGGAGTGGCAGTCAGGGAGAAACAGGCTCCCCACTGAGCAAAGAGCCCTATGTGGGACTTGATCCCAGGACCCTTATGACCTGAGCCGAAGGCAGATGCTTAACCAACTGAGCCACCCAGGCATCCCCAAATCTGAGGGATTTTAAAAGAGATTTTTGTTGGGTTTACTTTTTAAAAAGCTTTTTGCCGGGGCACCTGGGTGGCTCAGTAGGTTGAAGCCTCTGCCTTCAGCTCAGGTCGTGATCCCAGGGTCCTAGGATCGAGCCCCGCATCGGGTTCTCTGCTCAGCGGGGAGCCTGCTTCCCTTCCTCTCTCTCTGCCTGCCTCTCTGCCTACTTGTGATCTCTGTCTGTCAAATAAATAAATAAAATCTTAAAAAAAAAAAGCTCTTTGCCTTAATACAATGCCTCTCCAGTTGTGCACTGGGAATCCCTCAGGATCTTTGTTTTTTTCCAAGGGGTCCAAGAGGTCAAAACTCTTTCCATATCAATATGAAGATGTCATTTGCCTTCTTTTCACTCTCCTTTGCAAGCACACTGTGGAGTTTTCCAGAGGCCGTGTGATATGTGACAGCTGAGTGGGCTGAACGCAGAAGGAAACGGGAGACTCCAGCTTTCTGTTACTAAGCCAGGCAGCGAGACATGGTCAAAATGTAAAACACGCTGTTCTTTTCACTAAGTGTTCCTTTGTTTGGAAAATACATTCTTCTTCATATACAATATCATACATATGACTACGTGATGGGTTTATTATTATCATTTTAAGATGTAGCAGTATTTTTTAAATGCTCTGTTACTTTCTGGTGTAGTAGATATTGATGTAACCCACACTCCTAAGACCTCTTTGGGGGTCCTTGGTGATGCTGAGGAGCATAAAGAGATTCTGAGCCTAAAGTGTTTGAAAACCACTGACCTGACTCAGGAGTCTCATTCATCGTTTTATTACAAGACGACTCACAGACAGGATTCTCTTTCAGACTATGCAGTCCAGATCTTCCACGATGCCCTAAAGAATGGCAAATTTGAGTGCAACCTGAAACCCAGCACGAGGCTCCCAATGATGTATATTGATGACTGCCTCAGGGCCACTCTGGAAGTCATGGAGGCCCCCGCAGAGTCCCTCTCCATGAGGACCTACAATGTCAATGCCATGAGCTTCACCCCTGAGGACCTGGCCCAGGAAGTTCTCAAGCACATACCAGAATTCCAGATCACATACAATGTGGATTCTGTTCGACAGGCCATAGGTGGGTACATCATTGCAACTCCCCTCAAAACCCAAGTGAAGCTTCAGTTGGCACTGTGAGTCCCTTGAGGACATAAAGCATGGAGGATAAGGAGGTTCCGGACACATTCTGAAGAAGAAGCTGTTGTTGAGCCAACAGATGCTGCAGTTTGGGGCACTGATATCTAAAGGGTGTGGAATCATCCTTTTCCAAATAAATAGCTTGTCAGCATTTCACCATTTTATTGCTGAAACATAAAACCAGCCAACAGTATAAGAAAACATTCCTGGGTTTTCTGATGCTGTGACTGCCGCTATGGCCTTGAGCACCACTGGAGTAGAAGATCACTGCCCTACAAGTCCATGGGAAATTTTAATAGTGAGTCACAATCCCCAGTGCCTGATCGTAGACATGTAATAGAATCTTCTGATCTAAGAGGGTGGCTATGTATGTGCATAATGGCCACTCTGGTCTCCTCAGAGGAGGAGTTTCAGAGGGTGAATTTCTTTTGTGGTATTTTGGATGGTAGATCTTTATATAAAATGTGCTAGACATTTTTGCAAGTCCACAGCCTGAGTAATTTAAGCTTCTCTTCCATGTCTTTTCCTAGCGGATAGTTGGCCAATGAACTTTGATGACAGCAATGCTCGGAAGGACTGGGGGTGGAAACACGAATTTGATCTTCCAGAGTTGGTGACAACGATGTTGAACTTCCATGGTTCTGATACTAGAGTTGCCCATGCTAACTGAGGGAATCAGAAAAGAGAGCTCACATGTCCTGGACCGCTGTCAAAGGAAAACCATAATGACCCCAAGGAAACTAGATTATCTGGAATGGAAGGACTAATTGGATGAGATTTTGGCAGCTCATATTGAATTGCCAGATTGGAGAATCAGGTTGGCTTTTGCATTTTCAAAATGCTGTAGGCTTGGTGGTAGGACTTCTAAACCTTTACTGTTTGTCTAAACTTGCCCAAACACACATATCAAGAACGAAGACTTCAGTCAGAATAATTGCCATTTCCTTAATTCAGATGAATTAAGCATTTTGGGGAAGGTGGATGTATGTGATGTTTGTCTTGAATTAAATTTAATTTAAATGTCACTCTTAAGACTCCATTATTCTCTTGACTAGAGACCAAAGATTACATTTTAAAGACTATCAAAGATGATCTCCTAATTTAAATACTATCCCATCAGGACATAAATGTTTGCTATATAATCCCATGTTCATAATGTTCAAGAGATCTTACTATTTTTTCAAAAATTATTACTTCTAATTTGCTTTTCTGTGAAAAGATGTATCTGTAGAAAATGAAGAATATCAAAGACAACCTGACTAGTAATGGGGAGCACCTCTTATTTGGATTACCTTCCTGTTGGTGAGCTGAGTCTTGATTATCAAGACTTTAATTCTCTTCCCTGGCCATGTCCGACTCCTGGAAGAACTTAAGTAAATATGCAGGTGTCTGGGCTCCTCCCTTTCAGGTTGCCTCAACAAATGGGGATGAGAATCTCCAAACGCCACCTGGTTATTCTATTCCAGCCATGGCCCACTGGAACAGGTCCATACACTGTTTTCTAAAGAGAACTTTTCTTGCAGACAGCCTTTTTTTAAAGTTCTTAGACTGAACTTTCAGGAGAGCTGCTTTAAACCCTTCTGAAGTAATTCCTATGTACGTATATAGAGATTTACTTTCTTCCAGCTACCTCTGAAGACCTGTGAAATCATTAGAGTAGAACTGCTCACAGGCATATTGGACAAAGTTCTCATGGACTAAAAGGCATTTCTATTATGTCATTAATGACAGGCTTCTATGTATGGGTTTGCAGGGAGGAAACATGAACTTTTTTGGAGGTTTAACTGGATTTAAAGTCTATTTAAATTTTGGGGCACCAGGGTGGCCCAGTCGATTAAGAGTCCAAGTCTTGATTTCAGGATCATCGTTGAGTTCAAACCCCACACTGGGCTCCATGCTGGGTGTGGCACCTACATTAAAAAAAAAATCTATTTAACTTTTAACTGGAGAACTTCTAAATAATTGAATAATTTAATAGTTTATCATTTTTCCCTACTTAATGTAATGCTTATATTTATGTATATTATTTTCTAAAACCAGTACTGAGGTTTTTGGGTGTTTTTTTTTTTTTTACAACTTTCCTGAGATTTATTTTACTTACTGTTCAAAGTTTTGGGTTTTGTTTTTTTTTTTCAGTTTTATTGAGGAATCATTGATGTACATCATTGCAGAAGTTCCCAGTGTATTGCATGATGATTTTGTTCAGTCGTGAAATGATTGCTACAGTAGGTTTAGGTAATATCCATCATCTCCTAGAGATAGAATAAAAAGAAAAGAAGGAAAAAAAGAGTAAAGGGGAAAAAATGTTCTCTTTGTCATGAGAGCTCTTAAGATAGACTCTCTTAACAGCTGTCCTGTAGATCATCCTGCAGCAGTAACTGGACTCATTGTGCTGGACACCATATCCCTAGGACTTAGTGTTTCTAATCACTGGAAGTTTGTACTCTTTGACCACTTTCCTCCAATTTCCTTCCCCCATCCTCCACCTCTGGAAACCACACTTATGGTATCTTTTCTGTGAGGTTGGGGTTTCTGTTCTTTTCCCCGCCACACACATGTAAGTGACATCATACAGTATTTGTCCCTCTCTTGATCTGACTGATTTCACTTAGCAAAATGCCTTCAAGATCCATTCATATTGTTGCAAACAGTAGGATTCCTCATCTTTTCGTGGCCTAGTAATAGTCCATTGTGAATATTCACCATAACTTCTTTATTTATTTGTCTGTCAGTGGACAGTTAGATTGTTTCCATGTCTTGCCTCTTCTCAATAATGCTGCTATGAATACAGGGGTGCAAATGTCTTTTCAAGTTAGTGTTCTTGGTTTTCTTGAATATACTCCTAGAATTGGAATTGCTGGATCACAAGATAGTTAGTTGTATTTTTAATTTGTGAGGATCCTCCATACTCTTTCCACAGTGACCAAACCAGTTTACCATCTCTCCAACAGTGCACGAGGGCTCTCTCGTGCTTCTCTCCATGTCCTTGCCAGCATTTGTTCTCTCTTGTTCTTTTTTTTTTTTTTTTAAGATGCATCTATTTGAGAGCAAGAATGCACGAGCCTGTGGGGATGCAGAGAGGAAGCAGACACCCCCCTGAGTACAGAGCCCAATGTGGGGCTTCATCTCACAACCCTGAGATCATGATCTGAGCTGAAACCAAGAGTCAGTTGCTTACCCAAGTGTACCACTCAGGTGCCCCTTCTCTTGTCTTTTTGATGATGGCCATTCTAACAGGTGTGAGGTAATACTTTATTGTAGTTTTAATTGGCATTTCCCTGATGATGAGCGATTGAGCATCTTTTCATGTATGTGTTGGCCATCGATGGGTCTTCTTTGGAGATATGTTTACTTAGGTCTTTTGCCCATTTTTTATTTGGGTAATTTGGTTTTTTGCTGTTGAGTTGTATGAATTCCTTATATATTTTAGACATCACCCCCTCATCAGATGTGTGGTTTGCAAATATTTTTTCCCATCCAGTAGATTGTCTTTTCACTTTGTTAATTATTCCTTTTACTGGGCAGAAGCTTTTTAGTGTGATGGTTTTTATCTTGTTGCTTGAGCTTGAGGCGTCTTATCAAAAAATAAAAAAAATTGGGGCACCTGGGTGGCTCAGTGGGTTAAAGCCTCTGCCTTTGGCTCGGGTCGTGATCCCAGGGTCATGGGATCGAGCCCCATATCGGGCTCTCTGCTCAGCGGGGAGCCTGCTTCCCTTTCTCTCTCTCTGCCTGCCTCTCTGCCTACTTGTGATTTCTGTCTGTCAAATAAATAAATAAATAAATCTTTAAAAAAAATCATTATCAAGATGCAAATCAAGGCTCTTCAATTGGGAGGGGCCCAGGAACGATCCTCAGACTTGACTCTGAACCAATCTCCCTGCCTATGTTATAGCATAGGAATGCTCCCTGAGCGGTACTAACTTTGCTATGAGGGCAATGAGCTCTGCCCACCTGCCTCTCACTTCAAGCCCTGCTGGGCCACACAGCTTCCAGAAGTTGTGGCCAGCCCTTCTCATCAGATGGGACTGGAAGATACTCTCCACAGTGGGTGAGGCTGTGATTCAACTCCTTGCCTGGGTCTGGGCAAGGCAGGCTCTAAGGCTGGCAAAATTTCTTGTTTGAGAATCTAGATCAGGCAGATCTACCCTGCCAAGGTCCTTTGAGTGCATGTCCAACTTGGGTCTGCAGGTGAGTAGTGCCGCTGCTTGGAATTACTATTTGGATACTACGGGTATTCGCTCAGTCTGCCAAGATTTGTGTGGTGTGCCCGTGTGTGGCAAGGCCCTCCAGCCTTCTGTCACAGATTCCCAATGTCTGAGCCCTGCAGATTGCCCTGCAATCCCTGTGGTCAGAATTGTGACCCACAATGCTGGGGGTGGCTGGTCGTTACCCTTGGGTTCTCCTCCTGTTGGAAAAATTGGAAGTTCAGGAGAGGCCTCTCTGTGTGGTGCTACACTGGCCTAGGGGAGCAACAGTGGATTCACATGACATGTAGCTGCCCCTCTTACCTTCTAACACAGCGTATCTTGGTCTCTGTGGCATGAGGTAGAGGGGAGGTGTGCTTCATTCTCACCCCGGTATTCTAGAATTCTCTCCATGGGGTCTTGTCCTAGAATTGTTATTTTTTCTAATGAGAGGGGCACAAAGTCAGGGAAACCTGTGTTGGCATCTTGGTGACATCATCCATTGAAGTTTCTAGCTCAGTGATTTTTTTTTTCAATATATTCGTAGAGTTCTGCAAACCTCACTGTAACTGTAGGCTGTTTCAACATCCTGCAAAGAAATGGCCTGTTAGCCCTCTCCACCTTGGGCAAACACTAATTTACTCTCTGTGTCTATGGATATGCCTGTCCAGGGCAGCCCACATAAGTGGAATTGCAGTATCTGGTCTCTTTGAGTGGCTTTCTTAATTTAGCATAAAATTTTTTTAAAGTTCCTATCATTGCATATATCACTGCTTCATCGCTAATATACCATGTTTTGTTTCTGTCAGTTGGGAGACATGTAGCTCATTGGCATTTTTTAGTTATGAATCACACTGTTAATGAAGATTTGTGTAGACAATTGTGTTGCTAGAGCTCACTTATTGTTCATGGTTTGAAAAACAATTCTTCAGCTCTCTTAATTTATTCTCCATTACCTTAAAGGAACAGAAATTAATTCTTTCCATAGGAAGGGAAGAAGCAACAGACGTGAGTGGCCCACTGTCCCTTAGACCGTAGTGTTCCAGTGTTTTGACCAGATTCCTTGGATGACCTCATACATGGGACCCTATGCAGGCATTCCACAATGGCTTCCTTAATAAATCTTTCTAAATCTACACACGCATCTCCAGGAGAAAACTGAAAGAAGTGTAAAAGAACAATGAATACTTCAAAATATATGAATTTTTATTCACTGGCATTTTTGCACCCCAATTAACACTAGAATTAGAGTTGCCCTTTCTATTTACACATTCAGTATGTGGGGCACATTTTGGGGTCCCAGGAGATGACTCAGAGTCAGCTATACAAAGCTTTCCTTGGGACGCCTGGGTGGCTCAGTTGGTTAAGCAGCTGCCTTCGGCTCAGGTCATGATCCCAGCATCCTGGGATTGAATCCCACATCAGGCTACTTGCTCGGCAGGGAGCCTGCTTCTCCCTCTGCCTCTGCCTACCACTCTGTCTGCCTGTGCTCGCGCTCTCTCTCTCTCTAACAAATAAATAAATAAAATCTTTAAAATAAAAAAAAAGCTTTCCTTTCTGTTGGGAGAAGAGGTTTTTTGTTTTGGTTTTGGTTTTTGGTTTTTTTATGGTTAATTTGGAAATGATCTAAATAGCTGCTTTGAAGACAAAAGTAGGGGTTTCACTATAATAAGTTTTGATTTTAATAGGTTTTGATTTTAAATGAGAAAAGGAAGAATATAGGTTTTGATTGTAAATGAGAAAAGGAAGAATATAAAGGATGACTTTGCTCAGATGTCTTACATCTCAAAGATTTACACAGACTACTGATGTGGTTGCCATTGGGAATACCATTGAAAATCATGAAATAGGCTCTGGTCAATGAATATTATTGCACTGTTTTGGACATTTCCTATAGAAGGGAGTGGATGCTCATAGTATTTTTTAACTCCTGTTGGCCAGGTTTACCGATTTACTATATTTTATGGCGAGAGCATGAGTCATCAAAAAACAAAAAATAAATAAATAAATAAAAATATTAAGGGTTCAGGGGTGCCTGGGTGGCTCAGTTGGTTAAAGGTCTGCCTTCAGCTCAGGTCATAATCTTGGGGCCCTAAGATCATGACCTGAGCCGAAGGCCGAGGCTTTAACCCACTGAGCCACCCAGGCGCCCCTAAACGTTTTATTTTTTAAAAGGTTTTGGGAATATAAACAATTTTTGGCTGGAGAATCTTATCCTTATTGAAAGATTTGAACTAATGTGATAAAGATACTAGATCTTGGTAGAAGAAAAACTTGCCCTGTGTTGAGGCATGTGTAATGTAGTCTCTTGATATATTTGTTTGAAATCCTTAAGGAAAAAAGATTTAAGGAATTTATTAACAAGAGACAATTACAAATTTTTATTTTGACCCATTCTTTATTTAAATGTAATTCTCATTTGACTTCAGGAATCTAAAATACATAGATTATTGGGAAAAGTTTAAAGATAATTTCTAGTGTGTAAGAATTGACCAGAGTAAGCCCCTCCTCCCCCAAGGGTTGTGCTTTCCCAATATTTTCACACTCAAGGACTGAGAAAATACATCATTAAAAACGTAATTTTAAAATGTCATATAGACTATGCCATTTTTTGTAACACACCATTGTTTTTAAGATTTTATTTATTTATTTGACAGACAGAGATCACACAAGTAGGCAGAGAGGCAGGCAGAGAGGGGAGGGGAGAAGCAGGCTCCCTGCTGAGCAGAGAGCCTGATGCGGGACTCGATCCCAGAACCCTGGGATCATGACCTGAGCCGAAGGCAGCAGCTTAACCCACTGAGCCACCCAGGCGTCCCATAACACACCATTTTTATGTTCCATTAAGAAAAAGCTTTTCCAATTAATCAGGCTGTTACATTACTTGGAATTAATATGTTGTATCTTACTGATAAACTCCTTTCAACTTAACCAGCCATAGATTTTTATCACTCATGTGTACATAAAACGAGAAATAGTCAAATGCATATTTGGTATACTTAAGACTCAGGGTCTGACTTTTCTGAATCACTGTTGACTCGATGTCTCTTTTTTTCTATCCAGTGTTACTCTCTGTGCCAATAAGAGGGCATTTCTTAAAAAAATTCAGAAACACCAAAAATCATTGATGCTGTAAATCAGCTTTACAATTGTATCACCTCAGTGTCCTTGTGAACCTGCTTCAGAGATGTAGCTCTGTGTATATGATTCGTCTACAACTGGCACCCAAGAGCTTGGTAGTTGACATCAAGGTTCCTGTGGAGGCAATGCCAAAACTATGAAAATTGCCACTTACTCAGCAACAGTTATAAGATACACGCCTGGGTGGCTCAGTCAGTTAAGGGTCTGCCTTCAGCTCAGGTCAAGATCCCAGGGTCCCAGGATCAAATCCCATATTGGGCTCCCTGCTCAGTGGGGAGCCTGCTTCTCCCTCCTGCCCTGCCACTCCCCCTGCTCATGCTTTCTCTCTCTGTCTGTATCAAATAAATAAATAAAATCTTGGAGAAAAGAAAAGATATAGCCTGATTTCAAAGACGTTAGAGCATGGAAGAAAATGTGAGTCTCAGCTATCAGAAAAGAAAAGAAAAGAAATCTTGCCATTTGCAACGATGTGGATGGAACTAGAGGATATTAACACTAAGCAACTTAAATTCATCAGAGATTTCATTCATATGTGGAATTTAAGAAACAACAGAGGAGCATGGGGAAGGGAAGGAAAAATAAAACAAGAAGAAATCAGAGAGGGAGACAAACCATGAGAGACTCTTAAACATAGGAAACACACTGAGGGTTGCTGGAGGGGAGGGGAATGGGAGGATGGGGTAACTGGGTGGGCATTAAGGAGGGCACTGGGTGTTGTATACAACTGATGAATCACTGAACTCTACCTCTGAAACTAATAATACACTATATGTTAATTAATTGAATTTAAATAAAATTAATTTTTTTTTAAAAAATGTAAGTCTTAGCACAGATAGCTATGATGGATAGATATGGTTGCTTTTGTACCCCGGGAATCCAAGGGCAGCCCCCACCCTGCTCTGGCTGCCACAAGGGCTGAAGACATGAAGAGAGAAGGCCAAGGATGGCCAGCTTCTTGCCTTTTACATTGCTGAGGGGGTTGACGAGTAAGGTGGGCACCAGACTTGTTGCTGAGGATGACACTTCACCGGGGAGACAGTAAGGTTCTAGTGACAATGAGTCAGTATTTCCATTCCTATTTTTCTTTTAAATAGACTAGTGTCAAAACAGCTTATTTTTTAAAAGCAGTTTCCTTAAAATTATTTAGCACATTCATATTAAAGCAAAATTATTTGGCTGGGGAATATATAATTGCTAAGTAACCGTTTCCACTTAGTGAAATAGGTAGAACATCTATATGGCAATAGTTTGAAAATTTCTAGTTTTCTCCTGAAGTCTTGGAGTCATTTAGGGAAAGAAGATACGCCATATCTGCCATATGCCTTAAAACTAATTTTGCAATGTTTACTAAGTTCTAGAAATGAGCTGCTGTGCTGACATATTTTGTCAGTCTCGAAACAGATGGGATTCTGTTTGAAGGGGAGAAATGAATGATTTTTAAGAATCTGTTTTAATGAAAGACTTAAAAACTGCCCCTGTTAATGTTAAGTTCTGGTCATGAGGTAGTAGTTTATATAATTGTACAGAAACTTTTTTCAACACTTCCCTTCAGTAAAGACAATTTGCATTTTCCTGGAAAGACTCCCTTGCACAAAAAAATAATGCTCTTTATTTTATGTTTTAATAGTCACTTTAGTAAATGCTTCTGTTTTGCTGTCATTTTTCACAAGTATCAGGAAACCCAGAATGACTTCATAATTTAAAAAACGTCTAGGGCGCCTGGGTGGCCCATTGGGTTAAAGCCTCTGCCTTCAGCTCAGGTCATGATCTCAGTGTCCTGGGATCGAGCCCTGCATCGGGCTCTCTGCTTAGCAGGGACCCTGCTTCCCCCTCTCTCTGCCTTCCTCTCTGCCTATTTGTGATCTCTCTCTAAGTCAAATAAATAAATAAAATCTTTAAAAATAAATAAATAAGTAAATAACTAAATAACATCTATCCCCCAAGGAATAAAATAACATAAAACATAACATAACATAACATAACATAACATAACATAACATAACATAAAAATAAAAAAGTCTATCCTGGCATGCCTGGGTGGCTCAGTTGGTCCAGCATCTTCCTTCAGCTCAGGTCATGAGCCCAAGGTCCTGGAATCGAATCCTGAATTGGGCTTCCTGCTCAGTGAGAAGCCTGTTTCTCCATCTGCCTGCTTTTCCCCTTACTTGTGCTTGCTCTCTATGTCAAATAAATAAATAAAATCTAAAAAAAAAATCTATCACTTCTACCTCTCCTATTCCCACAGAAATTTTAAAAATATTATTTGGTTATTTTCCCCCTTTCTACTTAAAAGATGTGTGCATATTTACAATCTTGTTTCCCTTTATTTTATTCACTTTTGTGTGCCACATGTTGCCATCGACTCTAGTGAGGGTAAGTGTGTGTAATCTTACTAGATCCCAAAATTCTTAAACATTTCTTACTGAAGTATAACATAATGTGGTATACGAATCTTACGTGTACTGATGAATGCACTCTTAGAGATAATAGTAAATAAATAGTAAATCTATGCAACTACTACCTAGAATCAGGATATAAAATATGTGAGGTCTCAGAACCCCTCTCAAACTCCTTTGTTGTCAGTATCAATCTTGTCCCAAAGGTAACAACACCCTTGATTCTAACACTTATAGATAAGTTTTGTTGCTTTGGAATAACATAAGTAAAACCATAGAGTCCTTTTTTTGGTGCCTGGCTTCTTTTGTTCGACATGATACACATGAGACCTCTACATGCCATTGTGTGAGACGGAGTTTGTTTCACTGCTGTATAGTATTGTAGCGTATGACAAAATCAGCATTCTAAAAAAAATCAATTTTCCCCAAAGATAACAGACTTTTGAGGAATATAGTGATTTGTAGCACCCCCACCCCGACCCCGTTTGGGTGTGGTCCTTGGGTCCTAATAGAGTAGGTCTTCCATTCCTCTTTTCTGAACCCAACAGGAATTATCCTTATGCTGCAGCCCCAAGAGTGGGTCTGGGGGTGGGAGCAAGGACTTTCCTAAGAGACATTTCCTGGCAGGCTGGCCCTGTCCAGGCACCACCCCTTGGGCTGCCTGGGGCTGTAGCCCCACCCACTGCGGTGCTTTGCACTTGTTTTTTTCCTTCAGAAATGCAGGGACAGGGGTTGATAGGATGAGTCCTGACAAGGGGGCGCCCAAGGGAGAGGAGAGGACAAGCTCTCAGGAATCCTTTATTTTTATAGCAATAATAATAACAGTGAGGAAACAGGAGAGAGAAAAACAGACCATTAAAACTACTGGTGGTTTGGGGCACCTGGGTGGCTCAATGGGTTAAAGCCTCTGCCTTCAGCTCAGGTCATGATCCCAGGGTCCTGGGATTGAGCCCCGCATCAGGCTCTCTGCTCAGTGGGGAGCTTGCTTCTCCCCTGCCTCTCTATCTACCTGTGATTTTTATCTATCAAATAAATAAAATAAAATCTTAAAAAAAAAAAAGGAGCAGCAGCTATAAAAAACAAAACAAAACAAAAAAAAACTATTGGTGATTTAATCCACCCTCCCCTCCAAATCTATTTTAATTCTCATGGGCATTTGGGTTACTTCCCGTTTGGGCTATTATGAATAGGGGTGCCATGAGCTTTCTTTTATGTGTCTGTTGGTGAATGTTAAGTTTGCATTTCTATTGAGTATAGGCCTACGGTCTGTAGCATATGCTAGGTCATAATGTAAAGCTCACCTTTGGAATACCCTACCTAACAGTACACAAAACAGTTCCCGGGTTCTGCACATCCTTGCTAACATTAAGTGTTGGCAGGGTCTTCAAGTTATTTCTTTCTTTCTTTTTTTTTTTTTTTTTAAAGACATTTATTTATTTATTTGACAGAGAAACAGTGAGAGAGGGAACACAAGCAGGGGGAGTGGGAGAGGAAGAAGCAGGCTTCCCGCTGAGCAAGGAGCCTGATATGGAGCTTGATCCCAGGACCCTGGAATCATGACCTGAGCTGAAGGCAGCCACTTAACCAACTGAGCCACCCAGGCGCCCCCAGGGTCTTCAATTTCAATTTTTCTGGCGAATGACTAGTAAGTTCTCATTATGGTGCTTATTTCTTTATCTAATTTCTATTGAGATATATATGTACAAGAATGCACAAATTCTATAGACCGAGGAGCTTGGTTAATTTTTTTCACAGAGCTTAGTAACATTGTTTTAATCACTTTAATAGAATTTATTACTTAGAGCACTAACGGATTCACAACAAAGTGGAGCAGAAAGTAGAGTTCCCAGAGATACCCCGGCCCCCAACATGCAGGACCTCCCTATCAACCCCCCCCCCCCGCAAGTGGGACATTTGGGAATATCAATGAACCTACTATACTGACACGTCATAAAGACCCCAAATCCATAGTTTACTTTCGGTTTCACTCCTGGCATTTTACATTCTATGGGTTCGTACAGATATATAATGATAAGCATACAGCATCATGGCACCATACAGGATAGTTTCACAGTCCTAAAAACCCTGTGTTCCACCGAATTGTCCCACCCTCCTAACAAACACTGATGGTGTTTTTTTTTTTTTAAATCCCTGGGTGGGCCCAGATACCACTGGTTTTCTACTGTCTCCATAGTTTGGCCTTTCCTCAAACATCATAGAGTTAGAATCATATAGTGTGTAGCCTTTGCAGACTGGCTTCTTTCACTCAGGAATACGCACTTACATTTCTTCATGTCTTTTCACAGCTTGATAGCTCCTTTATTTTTCATGGTAAATAATATTCCATTGTCTAGATGTACCACAGTTTATCCAATCACTACTGAAGGACATCTTGGTTTCTTCTAAGCTTTGGCAATTATGAATACAGGTGCTATAAACATCCTTGGGGAGGTTTTGTGTGGATGTTAAGTTTTCAACACCTGTGGGTAAATACCAAGGCGTGACATTGCTGGATCACATGGTAAGAATATGTTTAGTTTTATAAGACACTGCCAGACTGTCTTCCCAAATGGCTGTACTACTCTGAGTTCCCACCAACAATGAATGAGGGTACCTGCCGCTCCACACCCTTGGCAGCATTTGGTGTTGCTAGTGTTTAGAAATTTGGCCATTCTAATAGGTGTGTAGTGTTACTGTCATTTTGCTTTTCAATTCTCCAATGACATATGATGTTAAACATCTTTTGCATATGCTTATTTGCCATCTGTAGATCTGTAAGGTGACTGCTTAGGTCTTTGCCCATTTTTAAATGGAGTTTTTCATTTTCTTAATGAGTTTTAAGTGTCCTTTATGTATATTAGATAACAGTCTTCTTCCAGATATGTCCTTTGCAAATCTTCTCTTTTTAGATAGAGAGCACATGTGTGAGTGGAGTGGGGAGGGCAGAGGGAGAGAGAGAATCTCAAGCAGACTCCATGTTCACTGAAGAGTCCCACATGGGGCTCAGGCTTACGGCTCTGAGATCATGACCTGAGCTGAAATCAAGAGTCAGAGCCACCAGATGCCTCGCAAATATTTTCTCCTAGCCTGTGGCTTGTTATCTCATTCCCTTGACGTTGTCTTTACAGAGCTTTTACAGCTTTTAATTTTAAAGAACTCTTGCTAAGTTTCTTAGAGCTTAATACATTTTTACACACACATATCCTATGGAACCACCACCCAAGTCAAGATATAGAATATTTTCAGCACCCCAGAAGATTCCCTTCTGTCCCCACCCACAAAGGTAAATCCCTGTTCTAAGATTTATCCTAGGTTAGTTTTGTCTGTTTTTCAGCCTCACATAAATGAAATCATGCAATATGTTCAAGTTTGTGTCCAGCTGCTTTCACTCAACATGCTGTTCTTCTTAAAATTATTATTGCTGCATTATAAGAATATACCACAATCTGTTTGCATTTAGATGGACATTTGGGTTCTTTCCAATTTGGGACCCTTATGAATAATGCTATGAACATTTTTATATGTTTTTTTTAATACACACACATGCATTTATATGGTTCTATGTCTGTGTGTGAAATTGCTGGGACATCAAGAGTGCATATGCAAAACCAATTCAGATGTTAGGGGTGGGGGTTGTCAGTGTTCTCTACACCAACAGTGTTTGTGTGAACTCACATTCCTGTCAGCAGAGTTGGAGAATTGCAAGTGCTCCATATTTTTGTCAGTATTTGGTGGTTTCTTCTCTTTACATTTTAGCCATTCTGGTGGTTATGTACTGCTGTTGCACTGTGATTTCACCTTTTATATCCCTGATGCAGTAACATACCTTTTCATGTGCGTCTTGGCCTTTTGGGAGATCCTCTTTTGTGAAATGTCTGTTCAAGGGATTTGCCCACTTTTTTTCTTATTGACTTGTCTTTGTCTTTCTTATAATTGTCAGGAGCTATTTAGATATTCTGAATGTAAGACTTTTGTTGGACATGTGTTTTAAAAATGTCTTCTCCTACTCTGTGAGTTGACTTTTTACTCTTGATGAAACCTCTTGATTAGCAGAAGTTCTTAATTTGATGAATTCCTGTTCATCAAACATGCCTTATGTGGATAAGGCTCTCGTGTCCTCTTTGAGAAATTCTTTACCTTCCTTAGAGTCATGAAGATAATCTCTGTTATCTATTAAAAGTCTTAGGGTTTCACCTTTCACATTTAGACTTACAGTCTACCTGGAATTAATGTGTGTACAATGAGAGGTTCTGTGTGGATATCCACTTGATCCAACACCATGTTCCAGAAATACCTCTCTTTCCCCACTATGCAATAGTGTCACTATGCCCATCGATCACGTGGCTGTCCATGTATAGATCTGTTCCTGGACTCTGCATTTTGTTTCATCAGCCTGTTTGTCCATTCCTACACTAATGCCACACTATCTGAATTACTTAACTTTATAAAAAGTCTTGAGAAGGAATATCTGATAGACAGAGCCTCTCTTACTTTATGTTTCTTCTTCAAAAGTGCTCTGGCCAGGGGTGCCTGACTGGCTCAGTCCAAAGAGCATGTGACTCTTGATCTCAAGGATGTGAGCTCGAGTCCCATGTTGGATGTAGAGATTACTAAAGAAAATAATGATAATAATGATAAATAAATAAACAAACCAAAAGTGCCTTGACTATTCCTGGTCCTTTGAATTTATATAGGATTTTTAAAAAACATCTGGTTAGTTTCCTCAAAATCTCTGCTGGGATTTTTATTAGGACTGACTACATTGCATCTACAGATTGATTTCAGGGAGAGCTGACATCTTTACAATTGAGTCTTTAAGTCCATGAACAGGGCCCATCTCTCAACTTCTTTACACTTTCTACAATTTTTCTCAATCTCTGCTTTTCTTGCACACAGAAAAGTCTTATATATATCTTGTTAGATTTATTCCTAGGTACTTCATTTTTTTCAATGCTCTTTACATAGTGTCTCTAAAATACTTTTTTTTCTTCTTTTGTACCTTTTGGCCGTCTAAATTTCTTATTAATTTTTAGAGTTTATAGATTCTTTTGGATTTTATATTTTAAAAAAATCATGTCACCTGGGAATCTTGACAATTTTGTTTCTTCCTTTCTAATCTCTATGCATTTTTTTAATCTTGCATTTTAGTACTTTGAGCATGAGGTTGAATGGAAGTGATACCCATAAGCACATTTGCATGTTCCCATCTCAGCGGGAAGGCTTTCAAGATATCACCATTCAGTATATTTGCTGTAGGCTTTTTGTAGATACCCTTTCTTAGATTAAGAAAATCCCTTTCATTTCTGGTTTGCTGTAAGTGTTCTTGCAAAGAATTTTATCAAATGCTTTTTTTGCATCTATTAAAATAACCACATGATTTTTCTTCTTTATTCTGTTGATGTGGCAGATTCTGTAGATTAATTTTTGGAAGTTAAATCAATTTGCATTCCTAGAGACATTAGTTTTTTCTACATTGCTGGATTTGATTTGTTAATATTTTGTTTAGGATATTTGCATCTATGTTGATGAGAAACATTAGTCTGTAATTTTCCTTCTTTGTATGTCCTCATTAGGTTTTGTTATCAAAATTATGTTGGCCTCATAAGAGGAATTGAGGGCTTTTTGATATTCTCCTATTCTCTGAAGCAGTTTGTATAATGTCGTTGCTTTTTTTTTTCTTAAATATTAGAAGAATTCACCAATGAAGCCATCTGGGACTGTGTTTGTGTGTGTGTATGGGGTGGTGGGGGTGGGGAAATTCTTCTGTTAAGTTCTTTTCAGCTAAAATAAGCCAAAATTGATTTCTATTGTTTAGAACTGAGGTAGTATTATACAATATTATAGATCATAATGAAAGAAGGAAATCACAAATGGGCCGAGATTTGAGGAAGGTGAAGTCATATGCTTGAGTTTGAAATTTGTTAAAATTAATGTGATGTCAAAAAAGGAAATTTTAGGGGTGCCTGGGTGGCTCAGGGGGTTAAAGCCTCTGCCTTCAGCTCAGGTCATGATCCCAGGGTCCTGGAATTGAGCCCCACATCCGGCTTTCTGCTCAGCAGGGAGCCTGCTTCCTCCTCTCTCTCTGCCTGCCTCTCTGCCTACTTGTGATCTCTATCTGTCAAATAAATAAATAAAATCTTTTAAAAAAAAGGAAATTTTTAAAAAGCAAGTCAGTATTCCTTCACTCATTGAAACAAAGAATGTTCTATTTTCTTTCTCCTTTAAATATGTGTCACATTCTTTTCTGTGAAAAAGTTGGTTTTTCTCCTATTAAAGCTCTAAAGGTAAACTTATTAGAGAAGTTCAGGTAATGGGATAAAAGGAAAATTCTGAACCTCATAGATTTTGTGGTTGTAGGAAAAGAGTGAATTTGATTTATCAAATGATGTGGAAAACAAGGGCAGAAGAAAAAGTATTAAATTTCCTTACTACTTACAACCCACCGACAAGTCCTTGAAACAGGCAGAGTGACATTCCTCTAGGGACACAACTACCTTGATGTTGATACTATGCTAAGGGCAAAAGGCAATCTTAGCCCAACCCCCAGGATCCTGTAAGTCTACTTTAAATATAGAAATTCTTTTGGAAATTTCCTTTATCTCTATCCCCAAGATACCTGTTGGCAATCATCCCCCAAGCATATGACCCACTGATATACATCTGTAGGGTCTCATGACTCAGGTTTTACTAGACAGTAATAAATAACCTTTTCCCAACAACAGCTAGCCCCTTCAAGGTCCTGAAAACTGTGCTCCTAAAATTCCTTAGAGACTTCTGCTATCCCTAGCACCTTCCCTACTTGAAAGTATAGGGTCACCTGGGTGACTCAGTCAGTTAAGCTTCTGACTTCAGCTTAGGTCATGATCTCAGAGTCCTGGGATTGAGCCCTGCATTAGGGCTCCATGCTCAATGAGTAGTCAGTTGGCTTCTCTCTCTCCCTCTGCCCCTCCCTCCACTCATGTTCTCTCTTTCTCAAATAAATAAATAAAATATTTTTTAAAAAGTCTATAATGGGCCACTCCTCATGACCCCATTGCAACTCTTTCTGCCCACAGGTCCTGTTCTTGTACTTTAATAAAGTCACTTTTTTGCACCAAAGATGTCTCAAGAATTCTTTCTTGGCCATCAGCTTCAAACCCTAACATTGTCTTTCCTACATCTTTTCCACAATATCACCTTTATTCACTCATAAAGTGACATTGTTTTTAGTTCATTAACTTCCTACCCTCTTCTGCTACCTTGTGTGTTGTGTGGCTTGTCTTCTGTCCTGCTCTGTGTGTTGTGTAAGAAGCCAAGTGTAATCACATGGGGAATTGTCATTGAGTTTGGAATCCTGAACCTGCTTTATAATTGTGATTTAACTTTGCTTTATGAGTGAATAAAGCTGATGGCCAAGAAAGAATTCTTGAGATACCTTTGGTGCAAAAAGTGATTTTATTAAAGCAGGGACAGGATCTGTGGGCAGAAAGAGCTGCGATGAGGTCACGAGGAGTGGCCCATTATATACTTTCAGGTTGGGAGGGGGTTAGGGATAACATAAGTCCTTAAGGAATTTTGGAAGCAAGGTTTCCAGGACCTTGTTGGGAAAAGGTCATTTATTACCATGTAATAAAACCTTAGTCATGAGACCCTTCAGATGTATTTCGGTGGGCCATATGCTGAGGTATGATTGCCAACATGTATCTTGCAGGGTTTAGAGATAAAGGAAGCTTCCAAAGGAATTTTTATATGTTAAAGTAGACTTACAGGATCCTGGTTGGGGGGTGGGGGAGGGCAGTCAGGCTAGGATTGCCTTTTGCCCTTAGCAAAGTATTAACATGGAGGCAGCTAAGTCCCTAGAGGAATGTCACTCTGCCTGTTTCAAGGACTTGTCAGTGGGCTCTAGGTAGTAAGCAAATTTAATAATTTTTCTCCTGCCTTTGTTTCCCACATCAGAAAGACACTCCTCGTGTGTGCACCTACATAGTGTGCTCATGACCCTGGGCCATAAAGCAAACCTCAACATATTCAAATGGACTGAAATCATGTAGAATGTGTTCTCCAACCACAATGGAGGCAAAGTAGAAATCTGTAATGGAAAGATAGCAGGAAAATATCTGAACACTTGGAAACCAAACAACATACTTATAAGTAATTCATGGATCAAAGGGTGGCATGAAAGAAAGTGCAAAGAAAGAAAATTGCAGACCAGTATTTCTCATGAATGTAGACACGAAGATCCCTAACAAAATATTAGCAGATAGAATTAAGCAATATATAAAAAGAATCATACAGCATTACAAGTGTTTGCCCCAAAAGGACGAGGTTGTTTCAATATTCAAGTCAATGTAATCCATACTATTAACAGCCTAAAAATAAAAATTACATGATCATATCAATCCATGCAAAATAAAAAAACAAAAAAACAACTTTTAACCGAATTCAACACCCAGTCATGATAACATCTCCCCAAAAGAGAAAAAAGTAATGGAGAGAGACTTTTTTCTTGACAGCCCAGTAAAAAGTCTTTGATGCAAAAAGCTGATTCTATTAAAGCCTAGGGACAAGACTTATGGGTAGAAAGATCTGCTATCTGAGGATAGTGAGGAGCAACTGAGTATATCCTACAAGCTGGGGTGCCTGGGTGGCTCACTTGGTTAAGTGTCTGCCTTCCCCTCAGGTCCTAGGATCAAGCCCTGCATCAGGCTCCACACTCAGTGGGGAGTCTGCTTCTCTCCCTCAGCTCCTGCTCCTGTTCTCTCTCTCTCAAATAAATAAATAAAATCCAAAAGAAAGCCTACAGCTTGTTATGCCCAGATCGCCAGACCACCACCAAAAAGACCACAGAGAGCCAGACGTTCCTAAATGCAAAAGCAAGGCTTTATTCAGGCGGGTGGGCTGCAGCTCGGACCTCGTCCTACACACCGACACAGCGGAGTCCAGGAGGAGGCCCCCAGCTGGAATTTTACAGGGATTATAAAGGCAATTTTGCACGCAAAGTATGTATGTATGTATGTACATACATACATACTAGTATGTATGTAT